>VZRF01004034.1:614561-642328 GCA_013396875.1 Vireo altiloquus | reverse complement strand
ACCCCAAACCTGGCTCCTGTCAGCTGTGCTCTGCCCCCACCCCAAACCTGGCTTCTGTGAGCTGTGCTCTGCCCCCACCCTAAACCTGGCTCCTGTGAGCTGTGCTCTGCCCCCATCCCAAACCTGGCTCCTGTGAGCTGTGCTCTGCCCCCACCCCAAACTCAGCAGAGGATGCTCCTCAGCCCAGCTGGTGGCTTTGGACTTTTGTGGATGCAAACCTTTCCCTGTGCCTGAGATGACTGAACAATGGGTTTTCCCTTTATCTGATCAGCAGTTTGACTTTCAGCCCAAAGTCCCAGTCTTCAGGGAGGCTTCTTGGTTGTAGCTTCTTTATAATGAGCAAAACTTGATATCAGTGTTTGAGGCATAACTATTTTTAGTCTCTGAAAGGTGCTAATACATTGTATCAACAGGGCAATACTGAATATCAGTATAGTGATTATATAATCTGCATATTTTCTAGAATTGAATATGGTGGATTATCTGTAGCTAATATGCAGGAATGATGTGGCAAAATTAAGAGAGGGTTGTAGAAAAAAACCACAGAACTGAAGACTTACTTTTGAAGTACTAACAAAATTAGTGTAATCATTATGCAAAATGCATTGGTGGAAGAAAACCATGAAAACCAGTATAGGCTATATTGCTTTAAAAAGTGTTTTCGGACAAAACAAATGTATTTGTGGGTAAATGCTGATATTGGGTCTTGTTAGAACCCTGGAAGCTGAGAATTTTAAATTCTCTGTGCTGAAAGGCACTGTTCCACAAGACAACACTACTTTTGATCTGAGGCCTTGGGATAGGCTTCCAAAATTGAGTGACAACATTAAAATCACGCCTGTGTAGTTTGAATAGAAGGTGTGGTGTCACATGGTGAAAAAACTTGAAATTTAAGGTTTTGAAATATAGTAATACATATATACCAAGATGGAGATTTTAGGGTGGTGGCTAGATACTTCTTTTTCACCTTCTTCTTCATGGGTTTAGATAGTGTCTTATAATTGGATAAGAAAATCTGCACTGCTGGACTTAGAGGTTTAAATATTGGGTTAGAAATAAAAATAATTTAGGTAGCAAATCATTATTGGACCAACTTTCCTTGAAAAATCTCTGCAGAGACAGAGGAAACGCCATTATATAGCCTTGTTCCACCTTGTTAAGAGAACTCACAACTTCTACGACTGTAACACAGATAAGAATTAATAAACAACTGAGGCAGAACAAGAAAATCCCACCTCTCCTGTGATTCATCCCAGCTATGGGAAGTGAAAGTAAGAGGCTGAAAAAGAAGCCCACACCCCAACAGGGACTCATATCCATCATATGCTGTTGGAAGATTTCACTTCACATCAGCCTTAATTTGGTTTCCTATGTGGTAAGTCTCAACTATACATGTAATTCAAAACTTTCAGAAGAACTATCATATCATAAACCTTTTCTTCTTTGAGTGTGGGCTCTTCAGGGAATCTCTCTGGATGGCTCACATTCTATTTTCTCCTGCCTCTTGAAGATGATGACAGCAGATCAAGAGACCTGTCTGTTGTCCCCACCACCATTGCCTAGACAAATACTAATGTACCAAATCTTTAAATCAGATACTGTGAAGTTTTCAAGTGGTGCAATGTGTCTGCTATCTCCTCCATCTTCCCACCAAGTTTGGTTGTACTCAGCACAGGGCACTCTGGACAGGCTGTAGGAGTTTTAATCTGAACACCCAGGTCACACGACACCCTGTTTCCTGGAACAGAGCAGATGGATGGGATAAGTAAGGTAACTTAAATGAGAAACTGGTGCTTTCTTTCTGGGCTATGACAACAATATCTGTGATATTTTGGTGGTGCTGTTCTGCATTGTGGTAGATGCTGTTTGCACCTGTGCCTCTGGGTCTTGAGACTAAAATCTGACAAGGATAAATATATGAATGGTAGAGGAAAAGCATTAACATGACATTAAATTAGTAAAAATCAGGAACAGAAGCAGAAAGTTGGGAAAAATATGCGATGGCCAAAATCATCATCATGTTAGCCAACATGATTCCCTAGAAACTAACTCTGGAAGTCTTGCCGATATGATCTAACTGAAGGGACAAACACACTTGCAGTGGTGCTAAGAATGAAATAATCTTGCAATGGCCACGTTTCTTAAATCCAGCAGTGCCCTCTCCTCTAGGAGATCTGAACATCTGTTCTAAAGGAGTGTAGAGTTCTGTAGTCTGGGAGTGTACATTAGCTGATCAGGTTGATCTCTGCTTCTTCCTATTGTGGTCCTATTATTGTTACCTGGAAGCATGGTTTGGTAGCTCTGTCACAACCATGCACCTATCCAGTGCATCCTGTTCTGAGTTTCCATCTGATCTCTATATGGACCAGACTATTAATCCTATGGAACATCCTAGACAACACCTGTGATGACAGGCTGTCTTGGAGTGACTTTATGGCATATCCTGTGTCGTCTGCCCTGTGCCCAGAAAATTAATTTTATGTCTTTCTGTGCCTTTAAACTGAGCCTGAGAGGGGAGAGAAGAGAAAAAAAAAGTCAGGCAGTTCTGTGTTTCAAGGTCACTACTCTTTTTGTTGTTCTGCTGCTGTTGGGGAGTGATAGCTGTTCGAGCAGAGAGAGAGAGGGAGGAGGAAGCACCTTCTTGGCTTTTTCCAGCCAGCTCTCAGCTCTGTTTTCTTCGGGACAAGAGAGGCGGAGTTTTTTCTGGGACTTTGGGTTTCTTCTTTTTTTTTTTTCCCCTCTTCTGGACTTGTTCAGAACATCAGAACATCGAAACCTCACTGAAAGGCTTCCCATTGGCCCGAAAGGGGGGTCCTCCAAAGCTCCAGGGAGGAAAAAGACCACACCCAGAAGGACTCTAAACCTTTTCCCAGGTTTCTCTCCACAGCGAGAGATTTTATTACTTAGCATTATTATTCTTTTTCTGTGTGTTTTTTGCCTCTTCACTTTCCTCCGAGGAAATTTTTTTCCCAAACCTAGTGGGGAGAGGGGTAACTACGACCTGCTTTCCATCAGGGGATATTCTCTGAATTTGTCTCAAACAGGGACACAGGCTCAGTCATCTCCCTCCTCTTTGTCTTCTCCTCTGCCCAAATCACCACCTGGGTACTGGGGCACTACAAAGGATTCAGGATGACTTTTCGGAGGTCCAAGCTGCCTCCCTTCTCTGGTAACATGGGGACAAATCAGCAGGGAGCACATGGATGCTGCAAAACCTCTTCATCAGAGGAGAGCAAAAGAATAAGCCTGTCAGTCCTTAAGTATCTTTGAAGACACAACACATTAACTTTCTGTCTAATGTCATCTTTTCCACAGATCACAGCTACTGAAAACCACAGCTTCTGCAGATCATAAACCTGACCAGCTCCTGTAAGGGATGGTTGAAAATGAGCTCTGAATAAAATAGGTATATGAGGAAGGATTAGTGGTACCTCAAAGGCTCGAGGGCTGGGAGCATATGTGAGGGCATTTTCTCTCTCTATGTATCAAAGAAGAGCAGTTTTTGAAGTCCAGAATTTTCGAAGACTCAGGTACACTTGCATGATAGTTGTGAAGTACTTTAATATTCACTGGGTGCTGGCATTTATCGGTTTAATTTCCTCTGGAAGGGGGTGGGTGTGTGGGTGGGGGGTGTGTGAGTGAATATGCAGTCTGAAGCAGCTTTGAGAGCTAACTCAGCACATAATAAGTGAAAGGATTTTCTTTAAAAGCTCATTACTGCTCCCATCCAGACTGCAAATGCATGATCTTAGACAACTAATTTGATTCTGGAACACTTAATACTTGTCTTCTACTTCCAGTGTCTCTAGACTGCTCTTTTTTCCCCATGGCTTTTATGTCTGCTGCTGTGAAAGCAATAAATGATGTTTGAGTTTGTGGTTTTGGTTGATTGCTTGTTTATTGTGAAGGTGGTTAGACTTCATGCAGTCAGATTCTAATATCGGGGCTTTGGGAAATGTATAAAAACCATGATATTAGGCTACCTTTGCAGAGCATAAATAAGTACTATAATTCTCCTGGAGACACATCATATCATTTGAACTAGGTCTTACTTCTAGTGCTCTGCTGGTTGATGCCTTTATTGATTCATGGCAAATATAATGAAGCAACCTGTTGGTGTTCAGTTAAAAATTTAGATGGTTTCTGAAGAGAAAACAGAGAAAATTTTTTTTTAAAAAACACAGAAAAAGAAAGAAAGCTGCTTAAAGAACCCACTTTGTTAGCTTTAATTGCTTTAGGGGGTTGTTATTTTGTTTGTTTTAATGTTGAGGGTAAATAAGCTCTCCCAGCAGTGCGGTTCTACCAGCATATGTACCTGTACTAAATGAAGGTGAGGTGAAAAGGAGTAATCAGAAATAGGCAGGATGAAATTAAGTCTGCCTCTAGGCATGTTTATATATGCAAATTAAGCAATAGAATTTTACAAGGGCTTTTGCTAAGTGTTTTGGAAAACAAAAACTTGTGGACTATTTTGTAAGGGTCAATTCTGAATGAGGCATTTGAGCACACAAGTTTAGTACATTTCTAAAACTCAAGAACCCTTATTTTTTCATATTTCCTTCCAAAGAATGCATATCAATTTTAAACCATTGAAATATGACATGCAAATATGTAAAAGTGAGTGGAAATACTGTACATGTATTGAAAGAGCCAACACAGCCTACGATTTGGCTGGACAGGGTGCTGGACCATCTTGTCTAGACTGTACTTTTGCCAAGGAAGTTTGGACCAGATGATCCTTGAGGTCCCTTCCAACCTGGTATTCTAGAGTTCTGTGGTTTGAAAAGGTGCAGTTTTGACAGCATTTAACAGTATTTAGTATTTTAACAGCTACTAAAATTTTAACAATTATAACATTCATTTATTTTTACATTCTTAAATAATATAGTTCCCTGATAATCTATTTAAGAAGGCATGGAGAAAGCTGCAGTGCAACTGCAGTCAGAGAAGAGAAGAGTGGGGATATGTGAGAGAAACAGCCCTGCAAACACCAAGGCGAGTGAAAAATGAGGAGGAGGAAGAGATGCTCTAGACACCAAAGCTGCTGTGCCCCTGCAGCCCATTGACTGTTGCCTTTCCCTGGTCTTAAAATTAAAGCCATAAAATAAACTGTGGTTTATGGGGAAAAAGGGGTTTTTCCCTCGGTATTTATTTAAGAATCCTTAGATGCAGTACTTCGTCCAGGTGAAATGCCCCAAAATGCACACACTGAAAATGCACACACCGAAAATACACACACCAAAATGCACACAATTATAGGCCTTGCAAATTTGCTTATCTATCAATGATTCCCCAATGAGAGGCTCGAGTGAACCCCTCGTTCCAAGGAACCTTCCCCCTGGATGGGCCTATCTTAGTTCACAGAATGTGCTCTAGAAAGGACCTTGGTTTCTGGGGCTTTCTGACCTGACTGCGAGGCTTCCAGGATGTTTGGTCTCCAGGCCTAACAGAACAGTTGGTCTTCCGACTGATTTATCAAACTTAAAAGAATTACAATTATGTAGGCTAAAAGATTTAAGACTACATAAAAACTATATAAAAGGGTATTTAAGCAGGGTATAAAAGAAAAGGCAAAAAATCATCCTGGCATGAGGACCTGCACAGGGGAGCAGAGATCCACCTGCAGCCCCTGGAGGACTCTACCTTGGAGCACGGGGTTGCCCAAAGGAGACTGTGATCCTCTTGGAAGCCTGAACTGGACCAGGTTCCTGGAAAGACCTGTGGACCTTTGGTGATAGGAGCCTATGCTGGAGCAGATTTGCTGTCAGGACTTGTGACCCCTTCCTTGTGGAAGGACCCACACTGGAGGAGTTTGTAGCCTGTGGGAAGGACTTACATTGCAGAAATTCGTGGAGGACTGTCTGGAGCAGGGGAAGTGTGAGACGTCTTCTCCCTGAAGGGAAAGGAGTGGCCGGGACAAGACGTGATGAACTGATCACAACCCCATTCCCCTGTCCCCCTGCATTGCAGAAAGGGATGAGGTTGAGAAAATCAAGAGTGAAGAAGACAGACAGGGGGAAAGCATTTTAAGATTTGGAGTCATTACCCTACCCTGATTTGGCTGGTAAAAGAATTAAACTAATTTTCCTAAGCTAAGCCTGTTTTACCTGTGATGGTATTTGATGAGTGATCTCTCCCTGCCCTTATGTATGCCCTTATGTCCAGCCAGGGTCAACCACACAGTACTATGTGAACCCAATCAAATTCTTCATACTTTGAGGGGAAGGGACAAATATGAAAGTAAACAAGACAGTGAATATATTGAAATATATATTTCTATGTACTGAAAAAATTTGAAGAATCACCTCAATTTAAAAAGTTTTTAAAAGCTTTAGAGCTTTACAGCGACAGACCTCATAGGCCACACAGCCAGTGTGAAATTGGATTCCATGTGATTATTTCTGGGCAGTAATTCAGAGCAAATAACATCAAGAAAGCCTTGCATAAATCCTGACAGAAAAAGTGGATTTAAATCAAACTAATAGGTTGCAAAACATATGAAATATGCTTTGTACTGTGCCTTGGAGATACATGGCCAAATCCATATTCAAAAAGTAAAAACAAACCAGAGTGATTTGAAGAATAAATCACTTGTCATCGTGATCTTTAAAAATGCCAGAATTTAATGCAAAAATATAATCCTAACATTTATTGCAGCAAAAATAAATGTCAACATATTAGACTTAACTGGCTAAGCCTTGTGGTAGCATTTCTACAAAGTGAAAGGAACATGACAAGTTGTATTTCACATTTATTAGAATAAGATTTGGTCTTCTTTATCATAAGCAGTAGATTTAAACACTTTATTTTAATTTACTTCACAGTATTGAGAAAAACATTGACTCAGATAAGAAGTGGAATACCATATACACTTTTCTCTGAAGCAATCAATCAACTTTAGAAGCGAAATATGTAATATGACAACACTAGAGTTTTGCAGTGGAATAAAAAATGCAACATAAAATGTTTGTGACATTTCACAGACACTACTTAGAAACATAGCTGCTATATCTAAAACATCATAGAAGTTATAGTCTACCATGGTTTATAATAACATATATATCTTCATAAACATGTAATTACACATTACTATACAGAAGGACTACAACTGAGACCATCTTTTGAGTGCTGCTAGGTACATATCCAGATAAAATCAGTGTTCTAATTCCCTCTCAAACTTCGATTTTACATGACAAATGTGTGCTCTTCCTCTCCTTCCATTACTTATGACATTATGCTTTCCAAAGTGTGTTCCTACACATTACTAACATAAATACACATAAGGCATCACAGTTTTTAAAAACTTGTATTCTTAAGAAATAATCCAAATTCATTGGAAATTAATATGTTTCTTGTTATAGCAGTGGTAGCTTAGACTTCAAGGGATTTTAAATTATTGTTCGTTGCCTCACAGGTTAACATGTTTAGATCATTGTCTTTCAGACAAAAAATAATATTTGCATATGTCTACAACAATAAAGTAACATAAATATTAAAACATCAATATGATAACTGCATTAAGTATCTATATGAAATAACACTGTAAAAAAAAAGTTTATAATTGAAAACTACTTTAAATTTATATTTAAATTTGCAAAACTTAAGGACTTAGAAGATGACAGATTTGTACTTCACTTGATATTACTTCAACCTCTCAGTGCTTTCAATCTGACAATGTTGAAGAGAAAAAGAGAATGGCAAATGTGGACATGTAATTAAAAAACTAAAGCATACAGGATTGTCAAAATACAATATAGTTATCTATATGGGAATTACTTTTTAATATGAACTGTCCACTTTACAGCCTTAAAGTTTAATTATGTAGTGATACACAAGAGTATAACATCTCCTAGTTTTGCTTTACCTTTTCTTTCAAATGCTCAGTGTTCAGGTTTTTTGAAAAGGCAATGACAGAAAGAAATATATTTAATTGTCTCCCAGTGGCTGAGGGAAGATTGTGTATGCTACATTAAAGAATCTACTCTGCAGTTTGCCATTTCTTGCTCCAGGAGTGGCAGCAAAACAATCCTGCATGTGGCAGAGCTGCCAGGAGTCACTGATATGTCTGACTGGTGTGGCTGCTGGTGCTGGTCCAGTTGGAGCTCCCTGGAAAACCTAAATGATTTACCAAAGTAGATGAAAGAGGAAACCCTAGTAAGAAAAAAGAGAATGCTGGAAATGGTATGCAGTGGTCTCCAGTGATGTAGGTAAGCCCATTAAATTGGGTTTATCCAAGAGTGACTTAATCCAGAGTGACAACTGGTCCTATTTACTAAAGCTAATAGGTACAGGTAATAGAAATCCAGCAAAGGGCCAGTTTTTCAGAAAGTAGGCTAAAAAGACTCGACCTTGGAAAACAGTATAATCACATGAGGAGTTCAGAAGTTCCATGACTATTTTAAAAGGCTTTTTGTTCCCCTAATACACATTTGTCCCAATCATTTCATTAGATTATTTCGGTTTTCACGTAGTCTTCAAGCATGCATAGGTTTGATTAGTAAGAGGTATGAGCCAACTGACTTGTTATGGATTTGTCCATGGAACTGGATACTTTCATTATCACATGTAGAGGCTGAGGGAAATATCCTGGTGCACATGGGCAGAAAAGCTGGGAGGAACTAAGTGTTGGGTCTAATGGAAAGCCTCCTCAAGTGCTTAATTTTGAGAAGACTCTCAGATATAGATCATCTCCCACACTGCTCTGGCAATTGGCATGGTTAGCTCTGGCTCTCAGGCGTTTTAATGAATTTCACTCCCGTGGAATGCAACTTCTAAAATGGGCTCTATGACAGACTCATTACATCCTTTGCTGTTTGTAGGGGAATTTAACACTCTTTATATGCAAATGCATCCTTTTTATTCACATAAAATATTATATGACATAAAAGTGTATGCCATATACTTCACATATCAGTAAAATAAGAAATTGAGTATTCTTTCATTTGAATGACTAAATGTACAGTTACACTTTTAACTCTGAAGTATGTGCTAAGGAGTTGTAGCATATATTGATTATTGCAATTAAATTAGAAACCAGTTACCATTTTTGATAATAAATAAGGTTCACAAATGTTTAAGTACTACACTGCTTTGTATAAATAACAAAAATGACAAAAAATCTAATTCCATACACTAAAATTATGCTGCAATCAAAGAGTGAAAAGATAGTATAATATTCTTTTTTAGAGGAAATCAAGCTTCTCTTTCAGTGCGATCTTATTTCTGTCTAGATTTTATATCCTTCAACTTACAGATACATAAAGTTGTTTATAGACCTGAAACTGGTAGCCACTTAAAAATGTTTTAAACTTAAAAATGTTTAAAAATTTCTACAGAAAAAATTTATTGAGCTCTTGACATATCACAAACTACATATACTTCTGCTCATATACTTTTGTAGGTTACATGAAAAATTCTCCTTACTTTTCCTCTTCAAAAAATCCCCATTGTATTTTTATCTCCTCATAAAACATTCACTAAAGCAAACAGCATGTTTGAGTAATACTCTACTTCGTTTCCACTACCTTGTAAGGGAGCTTTTTTTATTTTGATTTATGTTTCATTGCCCCCTGCTGTTTGATAAAGAACTTTTTTTGTTTTTTAAAGAATCAACATCTTAGTCTATTTTCTTTACTAACGAAAAAGGAACTGGACTTGAAATCATCTTCTCTAGTTATGATTTCAAATTCAATATGCACTTTTTTTTTTTACCTGAAAGACAGAAGCATTCAAATAGTGCAGTCATTCAATGAAACTGCTATGGAAATACTGCAAAATGAAAAAAGTGCATTCAAGTGCCATTTCCTGTCTTACACAAAAAATTGAGAAACTTTAATAGTATTTTCATATGCAGTGTTTCGTCCTTCTTTAGCTACTGTCTTGAGATACAGAATGCCTCATGTGAAAAAGGAGTTTTCCTTACATATGCAGACCTATGAGCCCCTACCCCTTGAGAAGGATTTTCTGTTGCTTGATGAGACTTTTCACTTAGATATTCTCATCATCTGTCTCAACATAGTTCTTTTGATTTTCAAAAACATTTACCTGAAAAAACTGAAGCCCTTACTGATGTTCATTTCTTTCTTCTAGAAGTTACACAGAAATTTTGCCCAAGCAATAATTTTTCACATGGATAAGAATATCTACAAGACTTCTCTAGAGGGATCTTAATATTATAAACCTAGATAGGACAGATATTGACTGCATTCACTAGCAAAAATCTGTGTACCCCATGAATGGTTCCCTTCTTCAATTTATCTTCAATTAATCATGGTAGGGGAGCATTGGCTCTACCAAAGCAAGATTTTTTTTTTTTTTAATAAATAAGATACATAGGCAACAACAGCAAAAGCTTCATGCAAAAAGCTTCCATAAGTCAAAAAATCTCATCAGTTTCATTAGAATTGTGAGACTATATTTGAAGTTGTAGGTTTACTTTAAAAACTGAATTTGGAAAAGTTACTTGGGCTTCTAACCCAAATCCACAGATACTCTATAAGGCAACTGAAGCCCATGGAGAAGAATAGTGACACTGTACTGTTTCCTCTACACCTAAAGGACAGATCTACCAACATGAAGAGAAGCCTGAAGACTCAGGCTAATATTTGGTTTATCTTGGCTGATGAGATAGCCTGAATTAAAACCTCTAGTAACTGGCTGCACAAAACAGAGAGAGCATGACTTACCCACAACACCTTCTCTCAGTGATATGTCATTTTATTTCAGTTTGTCAGAGGCAAACTAAGAACATAGACAATTAATTAGCTCAGATGACTTGGATGACTTGATAATTTGTCTGTGCCCTGAGGCTTTTTATTAAATATCCACAGTTTATAATGTAGTACAGAGCTGCAATACCCAAGCCAGATCAGATGCTGTGTAGGTGTGTTACATCAGTATAAATGCTCAGCTCCATACAAGTTAATTTAAAATATTCCTTGCTTAAGGGAAGAAGCAGCTACAGATAAAGCCACAAATGCATTTTTTTCCATTTCTCAGCTAATCAGAATCACAACTCCTTTTCGTGGAAAAGATTTACAGCCACTATCCGCCCACATCACAGAAAAATGAGGAACTAAGCTGATTGCACAAAGAATTACTGCAAAATTACCTTTTGTGTATTTTAGTAAGGCTTTTCATACTGACCCTCAAAGTATCCTTCTGAACAAGTTGTCCAGTTGTGGGATGAGGGGGTTCATGGTGTGCTGGCCAGGACTGAATGACAAGGCTCAAAGGGTTGTCATGAGTGGGGCTACAGCTGGCTGGTGACCGGTCATTAGTGGTGTTCTGCAGAGTTCAGTTCTAGGGATGGCTCTGTTCCTCCAAATGCAGGAGTTGACTTCACCTTGAAGTGCAAGGAGTTGAATTAAATATGTTGATGATGCTAAACTGGAGAGGCTGTTGGCTCTCTCAAGGGAAAGAGGACTTGCAGAGGGACCTAAACAGATTAGAGCTTTAGAAGATCATCAATGGCATGAAATTCAACATAAAGAAATACTGTATTTTGCACCTGGGATGGAGTAAATTTGGGCACAATTGGGAGAGGAGTCATTGGAGAGCAGCCCTGCATAAGGGATCTGGAGCTGCTGGTCAGCAGCAGCTCAGTGTAAACCATCAGCGTGCCCTGTCAGCCAGAGGGAAAATCCATCCTGAGGTGCATCAAACACAGAAGCATCAGTCAGCTAAAAGCTGTGATTATCCTACTGCATTCAGCAGGTGCAAGCTCACCACAAGCGCTGTGTGCAGTTCTGGGCTTCAAAACTTAAAAAGGGTGTTCAGGTCTTTAAATGTGTCCAGAGAAGGACATCTAAGATGGTGTAAAGGGCTGAAAGGTATGTCCTGAGGAGTGGCTGAGGACTTTGGCCTTCTCTGCTTTGAGGAAAAGGAGGATGAGGAGTAATCTCATTGCTCCCTGCAGCTTCCTGAAGAGGGGAAGGGGAGATGGAGGTGCTGAGTTCTGTTTCCTGGGACCCACATATGTGAATGGTTCCAAGCTGAGACAGGGGAGGTTCAGACTGAATATTAGGAAACATTTCTGTATTAAGATGATGGTCAAACCTTGGATTGGGCTTACCAGAAAGGTTGCTGATGCCCCAAACATGTCAGTGTTTAAGAAGCGTTTAGATCTTAGTAATATACTTTAAGTTTTGGTCAGCCTGAAATGATCAGGCAGTTGGACAAGATAATCTCTGTAGGTCCTTCCAACTGAAAGATTATGTTCTATTCTATTCTATTCTATTCTATTCTATTCTATTCTATTTCTATTATCACTTACCCAGCCAGCATCTATGTTTTGTCTGCAAGAAATGAAAAGGAGCTCAAGACAAACAAAAAACCAGGAAGCCTCTGAAAGAGACTGAGAGAATAAGTTTGAAGGAGAAAAAAAAGAATATTCAGGCTGGTGGAAGACTATCACAACATGCTTTTGTGGAGGAAGGTACAAGAAAAAAACTTTGGAGAAATACGACAGTGACAACAGGAATTTGGGAGAGAAAGGAAGAAGAAAAATGTGTACAGAGGCATTTGCATGATCATCAGTAGAAAAAATAGACTGTAGTCCAAGGTCTAGCACTGAAACCTTTGGTAATAGTGTTATTATGAATTTATGAGTCTGTATCTTGTTCCCCTTGCAACACTCCCATCCACTCATACATATCCACATATTTCAGCTTTGTTTACAAACACACCCCACTGGATCCAAACCTCATAACCATAAAATAAGAAAATTTGTATTTACTTCTCCAAAAATTCCTCCTACAATCTTTGCTCTGGTTCAGTGTTGCTTTGTTTTTCCTGCAACAGAGCACAATGTGTTATAATCTTTTCAATTTTTGTTTAAAGTATCTTGATATTATTGCCGACTAAGAATTCATTTGCACTCTTGTCCACAGCTAGAAATTGCTGATGGAAAAGCCTGACTGACAAATTATCATTGTTATTTATATAGAAAGTTTTAGCATGTTCCTACAAATCAGTGGTGTTAATGTTTTTCTCTTAACAGTCTGGCTGCAGCATTTATTGTTTTGATGTTTCTTGACTCTTAGTTTTGAGTTCTTGAATCCATTTATGCAATTATTTAGCAACATAGCTATTGGCTATGAAACTTACCTCACTTCCAGCTTATTCATAACTTACAAATGAGCATCATGCTGCACATATCTAAGATAGATCCTAAGTGTGAATTTTAACATCCAGGATAATTTCTTAGTGAGTTCTCTTCCCCAGTGACACATTGCTCTGATTTTCCATCCTGATCATTGCCTTCATTTGTTTTGTAAATCTTTCACAACTTTTTAGAAATATGTGTTCTGCCTGGTTCTCTTCCTAGACATTTGACAGTTTTCCCAAGTACTACAGTCTTAGGAAATGCCTTTTGGTGCCACTTTAACATCCCAATATTTTTATCATTTTAGCATCCCAATATTTTTCTTTGTTTCTCTTATGGGTCTGTGCGTCTTAAATTAGTTGTCTGTTCTTTATATATCCATCCTTACTATTACTGTTTTTACTCATCTAGATTATAGTACAAGTGTCAGAAATAATTTTCTTTGACCAATACATATATATAAAATAAATCAGGTCAAATATGTGCCAAATCTGAGGCTAAACTGTGTGAAGGATTGATGTCTGCTGTGGGTGGTATACAATACCAAGAAGATTACTGATTACCTTTGTAAATATAAAGAATTCTATACCACAGCTTTTCTATGATGGTAGTTGAAAACTTTCCTATTCTCTAACAAAGTCAGTTGAATGAAGTAGAACATCTTCCTATGTTATATAGAAATGGAAGAAGTAATCAGAAGAACTGCTTCTGTACAGGTTTTGTTTCTCCCAGCCACATTCTTCTCTCTTGCAGTACCCCTGAGGTCTCATGATCTTCCCTAACAATAACAATTGCTCCAGCTTATTGGGTTGCTCATAGAAACAATAACAGAAGCTGTTTCCAGAATGTTTTTTGGCAGGATTTTTTTTTCATCAAAATAATTGTGCAAGAATGCTCATTATGTACTTATGAGACATAAGGACATATCTAGAATATTTCTCAGCTTACATAACCTATTCTTCCCAAAGAGGAACCTACACACAATCATACATAAATACATAAAAAAGCCTTGATGATATACAATAATAATAAACAAATATAGATATTGTGTATCTGCTATTGCAGATTGCACTTTCGAGATATTTTTCTTTCCTATTATTTGCAATAGAAAAGCCATTCTTTTTTATTTAGACTTAGTCATAGTAAAGCAGCTCACCAAAGCAATATATTTGACATGCTAAGTTAAGATTATGTTTGAGGCAAATCACAACCAGTCCATGTTAATGTCTGCTGATTTAGATTCTGTGAGTAAAATACGTACATACCTGGATATCTTCATAAAATGGGGCAAAAGGCAAATATTTTTCCTATTAGTTCTGATCCAGATCGCAACCCTACTATTCTACATAAACTCCAAATAAGCATTAAGAAATAGTTATTGTTTCAACAGGTCATAATGTAATCAACAAGGGAAAGAAAAAGAACCAGAGAAAAATCATTCTTACTTGCAAGGTTAGAGAATAGTGGTTCACAGAAGTCTCACAGAAAGGTGATAGAAATAGCATCTTATTTACAAAAGGGATTCAAACTTGTAATTAGATAATTACATGTAGAAGGAGGAAAACTATCAGCCTTCCATACATACTGAGAGAAAACATATCACGCGGTTTATTTTTTTTCTCAGCTATCTGCAGGTATTTTAGTTCTGTAAACAAGACTAGGCTCCATTTATAGAAGTCAAACAGTATTATTTCAAAGCCAAGGGGGAATGATTTCAAACTGAAAGAAAAGTTTAGATTAAATATTAGGAAAAAATTCTTTACTGTGAGGGTGAGGAAGCATTGCAAGAGGTTGCCCAGAGAAGTGAATGTCCCATCCTGAGAGGTGTTCAAGGCCAGGCTGGAAGGAGCTCTAAGAAACACAGTCTAGTAAAAGGTGTCACTGCCCATGGCAGGGTGGTTGGAAATAAATGGGTTTTTTTGAACCCATTCTATGATTCTATAAATAATTGACTTCCTCATATGCAACTTCTTACTGCTTTTTTTTTTTTCTTCTGCATGACAACTGTAGGGTTATGAGAAGTAATAAGCTGAAATAAGCCAGGATACTGATGCAACTTCTTACTGCTTTATATTGACTGAGAGATAACTCCCTAGTCAGAGAGTGCTTCCACCAGATGATTACAGGCAAATAACCCAGATGTTAACTCACAGAGTTAACTCATGAATTAACTCACAGAGTTTGATTTTAAACCATTCAGGTTGAAAGATGAAAAGCCCATTTTACCTGGATTGTTGTTTACAGTCATGCTTGCCTCTCTTCCCAATATTTGCAGGATGGTAGCAGATGTGTGATAGTAATTTGAACCACAATGCTCTGTCAAGTTCAACCACTGAGCTAGAACAACAAAGTCTGTTCAGAAATCTCTGCTCCTTAAGTTTTACATGATTTTTTCAAGAGTTTCATCACAAAATCAGAGAATTCTCAGGTTTTAAAAGGATCACTGGATACCACGTAGTCCAAACCTCCAACAAGGCAGGTTCATATTTGTTTGATTGTTTTTTTGTTTATGTGTTTATATGTTTGACAGTAGACCTCATTAGAAATTTTTGGGTTTTTTTATTTTGGATTTGGGTTTTAAGCTAATTGACCTTTATCTCTGGAAGATATACAAAGTGCACAGCTATGCTATGTGTGCCAAAGGAAAAAGGAGCACTTGTGGATGCTCATATTTGTATTTTATTTATATATATATATATATGTATTTATGTATATATGTAAAATTTGTAGAAACTCATATAGAAATACATCTATTTGCCAGTGTGTATAGATACCTGTAAAGTGAGAAAAACATGGTTTCTCTGCAAATGTAATAAAGAATGTAAAAATATTAAGAAAGTGAGGCAGCTGTATACTGTTTCTCATTATATTCACCATTCAATGCATAATTCTAATATGTATTTCTGCTCAGTGTCAAAGGTTTACCCTGAATATAAAATTATTTTATTCATGAGGTTCTCCTTTAGCATTGTACTATATGAGCTTTCACCATATCCTCTTTGTGAGGTGAAATACTGCAGTTATAAAACTGCACAAACCTTTGTCATCCCAGATAGACCCAGTACAATGAAAAATAAGATACATGACTAGAAGTGCTCTGCTATTTTGCACATCCAGGGATTATGCACCATCCAAAAAAACAATCCTTGAAGTTTTATTATAAATTAAATAAGTCATTATTAAATTAAATAAACAAGCAAGTCAAGCGTTTACATTTAGAATGATGGAATCTGACACTTTGAAATGTTTTAAACCATGTTGAAAGCAAACACAGTTATTTTTCAAAAGTTTTCTGATAGGAAGAGATATTTAATTCTTTGAACTCCTGACAATAAAGGAATAAATAACTTAAAAAAAAATCAACAAAAGCAAAATAAACCCAACCAAACACAAACTCTTCAGGAAAACAGCAAAGGAATTTTTTTTTCTTTCCCCGAAGTACGGATTATTTTGTGACAGCCAATCAAAATAGGCTTTGTAAAATGCCAGTTGCAAATAGGTGACAGTATTACTGGGCTTGTAATGATAATGTAGAGTGAACAATTTTTTTTTTTGCAAATGCTAGAAAATGTGAAGATTCACATTTTTCCTAAGTTGAAATTCACTAGGGATTTAAGAATATATTCAAAACTGTAATTGCAGATGAAGTCTTCATGTTCTAAAAGCCAATAAGACAGAGATATCAGTAACAAAGAAGACGGCACCAAGCTATTCCAGGGAACTGCATAAGGGAAGAATCTGCTACAGTTATTTATGTTGAATTTAAATTAAGAAGACACACACACACAAAAGGTAATATCTTTAATTTGCCTTAGAAGATTTTCTTAACTGCTTAGGCTAAAGCAGAAAGAGAAATAAAACCCCCACTCAATTAAAATAAATGCTTGTAGAGATTGTATATAAAAGAAATGGCTATTGTAAGTTTCTTATGTTTAAGTAGAGAACTCTGGGAAAGCATCGGGAAACTGAAGAGGAAAGAATATGTTCACAAGAATATGAGACAGTGAGAGACACAAATATGCTGACAATGACCCAAAGAGTAAGTCTGAAGCACACTTGGAGATAAATAAGAGCTGTATCTATTAGAATATGTCTAATGTTCATGACTGAAAAGAAGCTATTAAAAATAGAATTATGAGAAATGTAACACTTTAGGTTTCCAGCATGAAAGTTCGTATGTTTTCACACTTTATAATGTTATGCAAATCAAGACTTACATGGAGCAAATCTTAAGCAAAATTTATGGACTATATATTTACGTCATAAGCAATAGGTAAAAAACATTTGAAAAAACCTCCCTCCCCAAGATTAAATTAACAGGAATGTAGAAAAAACATTTAAGATCTAAATTTGTGTTTAAACACAGAACCCAAGTCAAGTGTTTCTGAAGTTTAAAGTAATTCCCATTTATGAACTTTCCCTCCAAGCAGAGAACATAAAACATAGAGTGAATGTTAATGATTACCTACACAAAATATGAGTATGTGTGTTCCTCTATCAGTATGAGAAAGAAAAGGGACTTATAATAGCAAGAATATACATGGAAACTTCAAAATTAAAGGAAGCTTGCCTTTCCTTGCTGTAACGTTGTGTGGCCTGGCAGTATGGGACAATGTCACCTTCCAAAAGCAGCTCCAGCTGGGGAGGGCGCTCCGGTTGGCAGCAGGCACACCTCACACACACACACACCTCACACACACACACCCCTCACACACACACAGAGGCAGGCACACCTCACACACACACACACCTCACACACACACACCCCTCACACACACACAGAGGCAGGCACACCTCACACACACACACACCTCACACACACACACCCCTCACACACACACAGAGGCAGGCACACCTCACACACACACACACCTCACACACACACACCCCTCACACACACACAGAGGCAGGCACACCTCACACACACACACACCTCACACACACACACCCCTCACACACACACAGAGGCAGGCACACCTCACACACACACACACACACACACGTGGTTGCTGTCACACACTCACACACATGGTCGCTGAGCTCCGGACAGCAGGCAGAAAGACAAAAACACGAGAGGGGCTTTGGTGTAGCAGTCCAGGGCCTGTTTATTGACCTCAACACCAGAGGAACCAGGGACCAAACGCCAAGAACAAAGACGTGACCAGGGTTTAAATACAGGGAAGAAAAGGGGCAGAGAGAGCATCAGGGTCCAATGGCTGAGGGCACAGGGGCACAGCAAAGGCAGGGCTAAGCTGGAGCTCCCAACGAGGAGCCTACGGGAATGTAGGGGTGGAGAAACAAGGGCATGGGCGGATGGGACTTTGAGGGGAGAAGAACTTTGTAGGCACAAACCATAGAAGGGGGAAAGGGGCAGGGAAAGCCAACAGGCTAAGTGGGATACATAGAACTGAGAAACATTATATAATGTGGGCAGGCTTTTTTCTATGCTTAGTATTATGCTTCAGGGGCTTCCTTCCCAGACATTACAATGTGGGTTCCTGGGTCTCCACACCTTGACTTTTTAAGATTTTCAGCTGTAGAATGAGAGCTGTTCAGTGTTTTTCCTTTGCTTTTTTCTCTGGTTCTATTTCTAAAGTTTGAACTTGCCATAAGTGATTATCTTTTTGATTAATTTGGAATACATGGGAGTATTAATATTAAATTTACATATAACTATTAAGGAGGAATAAAAATAGGGACATCTTCACAAGCCTGTGTATGCAGTACCATGTCAAGTACTGACTCAAACTCTGCTGTATATGTATGCATAAACAGAGGAGACTGAGGGGAGACCTCATTGCAGTTACAACTTCCTCTTGAGGGACAGAGGAGGTGCAGACACTGATCTCTTCTCTGTGGTGACCAGTGACAGGACCCAAGGGAATGGCCTGAAGTTGTGTCAGGGAGGTTTAGGTTGGATATCAGGAAAAGGTTCTTTGCCCACAGGGTGGTTGGGCACTGGAACAGCTCCCCAGGGAAGTGGTCACAGCACCAAGCCTGGAAGAGTTCGAAAAGCATTTGGACGATGCTCTCAGGCACGTGGTGTGACTCTTGGGGATGGTGCTGTGCAGGGCCAGGAGCTGGACTCAATGATCCTTGTGGGTCCCTTTCAGCTCATTTAATTTTGTGCTTCTGTGATTTGCAATCTGGTAGTCCTAAAACAGTAATTTGCTGGTGTTAGGTGTAAAAGACAATAAAGGTGAGGAATATCTGTGGAGTTGTTTTGTAGTAATAGGTCAAATTCTTTTGTCCATTTTCTTGACCTGACCTTTATTGACACAAATAGTAACAGAAGAAAATCTCTCAAAAATATTTTATAAGGTTAGTAATAAAAATCAAAGGAACAATGTCATGAGCAAACATGAGCAAAAATCTGAGCTTTTCTCTTTTTTTGGGTTTTGTTGTTTTTGTTGTTGTTGTTTGTTTGGGGTTTTTTTTGTTTTGTTTTTTAGTTGTTTTTTTCAATCCTATATATACTTGTTCTTTTATAACATTTTTTCTAGAGCATTTTCATTAATGAAATTTATTGCGCTGGATTATATAGTACTGAAGGCTTCCTACTCACTTGCAGTGGCACCTATACATTCAGTAAGACTTGATGTAAAAATTAAAACTGAGTGTAATTCTGTCTATATTCCTAATTTATGGAAAGAATTTCCAAATTTTGAACAAGTGTTTATGTAACATGGGAATTAAGTGCTGTCTTTCAATTTTTCCAATTATATTTAAGGTCCAAAAAGTGCTAATTAATTTTTACCACAATATTTTTGAGTGGAAAAAAACAGCGAAAGTTATTGCTGTTTTCATGAAAAGAAATCACAGTCTTTGCAAGAGTCCCATAGAGAAACTTTTATTTACAGTGTTACTCCCTCAGTACTCAGTACTTTGCTTGAGGGATGGTCTGTGTTACATTAAAGAACTGATTTTCCAGAGCCTTGAACTAGCTGAATTTAAACAAAAATCTTCTGGTAAGAGCTGATTTACAATTTAGATTAACCTGAAAAAAAATTTATTATTTAGGAAAAAGTAAACCTGAGACTTTTTCTTTTCTTTGGGCAGTTTCTATTTTCTAGGGCAAATTAGTGATAACTCATAAAAATGAGTGCTTCCATCAAAATATTGCAAAATTGGGTCACTTTTCTAACTGGAGTGAAAACAATTAAGAATTCCACATTGTCTTTTGTTAAGTATTTTATTGAGATATGGAGATTTTGTTCAGAAAAGAAACAACACTTAGATTACTTTGATTACTACGTTGAATTACAATTATCACAAAAATGCAGTTTCACCACATTGGAATTAAACTGACAATGGCAGGTGGACTATTTTTTAAGTATAGTTTTTCCTTAAAGATATTTTTAAGTGACTTACCAAAGCTAAAGTATGATAAAAGACTTATCATGTTTGATAAATAGCTGAACATTTGATGTCTTTCTGATGCTGTAACACTGGAAGCCAACAAAATTTATCAATTGTATTTTAAATCTCTTTACATGAAAATAGCAAAGTAGGAATTTTGAGGTTATATTACTTTTGTCATTACTGAGACTGTTATGGGATATACAAGCTTGAGAAACTAGAAAATTTTAGCCATAATTTGAAATGAAGGAAACCATATTTTATAGCAAGAAAGTAAGATTTTTACTTCGTGTGGATGACTTGATCAATATCCACAAGAATCCACAAGAAACAGATTTCTGACAGCATAATGACCTTTGATCTAGAAGAACTGAACATGACAAACCCACTTGTAGAAGATAAATAAATTTCAGCTACATCAGCTCAATAAGACCAAATGCTCTAATTACTGAAACAGCTTAAGTGGGAAGAAGTGCGGACTTAATAATATATGTTATTTGCAGATCAGGACATATGTAGCTGAGCCAGATATTATTAAAAGGGAAAATGAAAAAATCACTAGATGTGTCAGAAATCTGCATTATTCAGAAGGTCAATATTCAGCGACCATAGCAGATCTTTTTAGCCCTTTAAAAATTTAATAAACCATGTACTTTAATGGTCTTTGCACTACTAAACAAGGATTTTATTTTTAGCAGTTTTCAAGTTTTTGCAGTACCACAATTCTTCAGTTTTTCTAGTGCTTTTGAAAAGAAAAATAAAAGTAGATGCTGGAAAACCCCCATGTCATGGCCTAACCCTATATCTTCGGTTTTCTGACACTTGCTATGTCATTCTGCTTCGTATCATAGCTGATATAAATAGAGTAGTCTTCTCCTAGGATTTATACACAGCTTCTCTTAATATAATACCATCTACTAGCCTCATTTTGCATTTTCCTATTAACTGCAATGTATGTACAGCTTAATGCTTTTTGAGTTCCTTATTTACTGACCCAGCCAGAAAATACTTACACAGTCATAATTTACTAGTCTTTAATGACAGCTTGTATGCATACCAAAATCGCCTTCACCGTAGTGATATGTTTCTAGATCTGGTTCTACAACACATTTAATTGATTTCCTTTTATTAATAGATGAAGTCACTGTAAGTCTCTACACATGGAAAGCAACCTAGAAGTTTTCATCTCTTTCTTTCCAGCACCACTTCATCCTGAAAGCTCCAAGTCATGTGTCACTCATCAGTCAAGTAGAAACAGCTCTTATCCAGGAAGAATGGGATTAAAATAATGGGAAAAATTAAGATTTCCCAATGTAAAGGTTCACAGAAAGTGTGGGAAAGCCTTGTCAAGAAAAACGGTATGTAAGGTTAAAAAAAAAAAAACTCATCTGGCTACTGTCTTAAACGACAATGAAAAATTGTTTCTCTTAATACATTAGCAACAACAGGAAGGTTAAGGAAAATCTTCATCCTTTATTAGATATTGGATGCAGGGGGAAACATAGTGAAAAAGGATGGGGAAAGGAAGTTAATTAAGTAAGGTAGTGAGGCAATGAATGGTTTCTTTGCCTGAGTCTTTAATAATAAGACCAGTTGTTCTCTGGATACCCTGAGCTGGAAGAAAGGGATAGGAGCACAATGAAGTCCACCTAATCCAAGGGGAAATGATCAGTGACCTGCTACTCCACTTGAACACTCACAGGTTTCTGGGGCTGGACAAGATCCACCTGAAGGTACTGAGGGATCTGGCATAACTGCTCACTCAGCACTTACCAACTGTCCTGGCTATGCAGGGAAATCCCATTTGACTGGTAGTTAGTAAATGTGAGGCCCAGCTACAAGGGAGGCCACAAGGAGGACGCAGGGAGGGCCTCTCAGCCTGGCATGGGTGCTGGGGAAGGTTATGGAGCTGATCATCCTGAGGTGCTGTCACGCAGCATGTGCAGGACCGCCCTGGGATCAGGCTAAGCCAGCTTAGCCTGATCAACCTGACTTTGATCAACCTGCTTGATCAACCTGACCTCCTTCTATGACAAGGTGACCAGCTTAGTGGATGAGGAAAATGCTGCGGATGCTGTGGACTTAAGCAAAGCCTTTGACACTCTCTCCCACAGCTCCCACTCTGGAGAACCTGTCTGGTCATGGCTTAGTGAGGTAACTGCTCTGAGTTAGCTTTGGGCTGTTGATATACCTGAGTTCAAGGAGAGTGGTTTTGCCTGAGTTGCTGGTTTGACAGCAAGACATTTTTTATCTCCCTTGTTTTTCAGCTGCTACATGACTTGTCAGCTAAAAAGCACCACCAAGTTCCCTCCTCTGCAAGTATTTCAGCAGAGCCTGACTGCAATGTCTCCTGACTCCAGTGCACTCCACCCTCTGTTTAGTCCTCTTTGGACTGTGTGTGGGAAGCCAGTCAAGCTGTCTGCGTTCCAGCCAGGGAGTAGTAACCACATTTCCCCCCTTAGCATATATTTTGTGTGGTCAGTTGGGCATACTGGTTGCAATCTCCATCTATTAAAATGTTATTTTACCCCCATTCTTTTTCCCACAGGGTCTTTTTCCAACCTCAATGATTCTGATTCTATGAAAACTGTTCTTCTCCATGGTATATTCTAAGTTGGTTATGTGATCTGACTGCTGTGGAAAATACTAAAAATGTTTTAAGAAAATATATTAGGTGAGCTGATGCATCCTACATTTGGTGTTCAGTTTGGTATTGTTTCATTGAGGTGAATATGGAATGGTGCTGGCTCAGAGCACAGCTGATTTAGATGTATGACAGTCTATATAATTTTTGCTCTATTGCTTAGCTAGTGAGCTCTTAAGATAAAACTGCCACTGATTTCGCTGAGATGAATCTATGATAGCTTTCACTGTGACAATTAGGGTTGTATTTGTAGGTTGCTGTTGTACTAAGCAATTTCAGGACTTCATATTCTAAAGAAATTTCTTGTTGGATCAGTCTGAAATCCACAATGAGTCGGTGCTATAGAAATATCAACTGTTATTTTTATTTTCATATGGAAATACTGAAACTAATTAACAATACTTAAACCGTTTAATATAAATGTCTCTTCTGGTGAAAGAAAACAAATGTAATTGGTCAATGGTCTTTAAACCTGCTGGAAGCAGTTAATTCCAGTTAATTAAAATGAACAAAAAAATAAGGAACAGTCTGACATTTAACAATGTGGAAAACCATTACAATTTATTCTTGACTTAAGCACACACTATGCTTTCCTATGTGCTGAATATGCAAGAAAACACACAGAAAGATAACTGATACAGCGCAGGCTTGTTGTGCTTAGAGTAAATAAAGAATAAAAAAGCCACTTTATTGCTGTCTTTATTTAGAGGGACTTTAATATTATTTTAAATGGATTAATTTCATCACAGTATCTTTGAGATGAAGTCTCAAGTGAGCAAGGAAAAATCAATATGTATTTCTTTATTGCACACTGCCATGGTTCTTACAGAGTCGGTATTAGCCTTCTTAACAAACTCACTATGCTGTTATTCCTCTCTGGTTCAATGTCATTGACAATATGTTGTAGACTTTCACCATAATTTTCTTGGTGCTCTAGAGATCAAATGGCTTTAGAAAGCACTTCAGAACTTCATGACCAAATTCTTAGTTGATATAGATGTACTTATGTTCCTTCAAAAAAAATAAAACAAATCTCAAACCAAAAAAAAATCCATTCAAACCAAGTTAGATTAATTTATTTTCAGAATTAAATATTTCTATACACTTGACAGGTAATATCCTTTACGCTTTAAAATATAATAATTTTTGAAATATTCAATAGACTATGGATTAGTCTCTCTCTATTAGTGTACTCATTCAGAATGAGGAAAAAATTACTTATAAAATTGAGGGGTTTTTCTTAATATGAACTCTAGACTTCTATTAAATGCAGTGTGATATTTTACAAGTGGATTTTTACAAGTGATGGGGGAGCACAATGTCACTCCACCTCAGAAAAACTATGTTAAACACAGAAGTTTTCTAAAAATACTAGACCAGAACCTACATGGTGCTTTCTCCAAGCTCAGAATACATCTGTGACTTTTTGGTTGCATAATTTTAACAATATTTTCTTTTCTTGCTCAGTAGATTCTGGACATTCATGTTATCTCAGGGTTCTTCTAGCTTACCCTAGTCATGTGTCCATTACCTTTCAAATGGATTAAGGTCTGGTTTGTGCTTTAGTCCTAATATTTTGCTCATTCATGCTGTATAAAAAAAAAAGCATAATTTTCAAGCATATGTGTGAGGTTTGTCTCAGAGTGCCCTAAACTACCTCAAAGATTTTGTACCCAAAACAGTTAGAAATATTTAAAGGTCCAAAAATGCCTAAAATTTAGGGAAAGCTCAATTAAACTGTGCCAATACACATCTCTCCCAGAATCACATCCTATTTTTTTAGGAATTTCAGTTGGCTGGTGTTAAATAAATCAATCACTTGGGCTTCTTTCAGGAAGTTTCTAAACTGTGTGGTGTGAACAAAGTAGAATTTGTGTGTTGATGTGGATGCATAAGACAAAGTTAGGAAGTGTGAAGGACTGTAGGCCATTTTCTCATTAAAGACATGACATATGGCATAGTTATTGTCATGGACATGCAATTTTTATGCAGTATTACTTCTTTTGTTATTCATTGCTCAGTTTAGCATCCAGTGAATTACCATCTATATGCAGAAGACACCTGTGAACCTTATTTTTGTGACCTATACAGGAAACCTAGTGAGTTCCCTTGCACATGCAAGTGAGACTGCAGGACTGAAGGTAAGAAAACAGAAGTTTAAAGGACACTGAAATATTTAACTTTCAAACAAAATTTGAAATCATAGTCTGTAGGTATTGCAGCCTTTCAGATGCACAGTTGTAGAACAGCTGAATTATTACAGGATACCTCTGGATGACTGATTTAAAATCCCTCTTGAGACTGAACTAAAATTGACTGTGATATATAGTTGTTTGGGCTTGAGATAGGTAGGTGATTTGGAATATGGTACTGTTCATAAAATTGCCATCTAGGTCTGAGCTGTGTGCCACTTTGATAGTTTAATTATAAATCTATCACTTAAATCTTTCTGAAAGATGGGTTGTTGTTCAAGCATATTTTGATTTAATCGAGCAATACAAGATGAGGTTCTATGGTTTATAAAGGAGAACAGACTGGACTGTTATAATGTGCCAAAGATGCTTTATTTTTCCCAAATTTGAAACTTGGAATGCGGTCCAGCTTAAGAAAAATAAATTTGATCTAGATCAAACTGCTTTCTAAAGTGCAGATTAAACAGCTTTTGTGTGATTTTTAAAATCTACATTTCCTTGGAGTAATTTTAATTTTGCTGTGTCTCACAGGACTACAAATTAGGATAGTTCTACACCTAGTCATCCGGCATAATTTCAGCAAAAAATTCTTGTGATTTCATATTGATAATATCACTTATTTAGAGCCAGGTTTTTTACATTTTTGCAAAACTAGAGCTCAGACTTTCTATAAAACTTTCAAAAGGATCTGAACTTCTGAAGGATTTATTAAATCATTTGTAGCTCATACTAGCCTTTAAGGAAATTATTATTTCCTATGTTAATGAAGTTAAATTAGAACTTTGAACTGGTACTAATTAATATAGAAAAGACAATGCATGATGACCTGGATTTGGTTAAAGTCTGGTGGGCTTGGGAGTACTGCGTTATAAGAACTAGGTTACTGAAGAGGACATGCTTGATTGATGCATGGTGTTCAATAGATGTGACCAGTGCCTCAAAAGCTGTGAATCTGGTCAAGGTGGCTCAAGCAAAACAAGTACTAGGGAAGTATTTACTGCAATAAGAATATGTTTGTAGTGTTACATATATTTCTTCATATATCATGTTACATATTTATCTGTATATGTATATAATTATATGCATTTATATAAACACACTTTGAATTTTCATGTCAATTACTTTTGTGAAGCCACACTTCCACAAAGCAATCTGTTAAGGGCCTACTAATAGACAGCCCTGCTGCTGTCTGTTAGACTGCTGACAGCTCTGCTGTGTAATCTTCTGTGTACCATGCATATTGTCATGTGCTTGGGAAGTGGTGTGATTGCCAGAATTCTGTTGACTCAGAACTTTGATCCCAGCTTTTCATTAAAGCCACCCAATTTTCCCAGGTTCTTTCAAGGCTACAGCTTCTAGTCTTCTAGCATTCTTTTCATTTACTGAGTTTAAAAGGCAAGCAGTTATCTGGAAATTTCACTGGGTCTTATACCTACCCCAGACCAAAACTTCTTAAGGTATTGGATTTTTTTGAGGAACTGAAACAAGTCCCAAGAATCTCTGAAGTGCCTGTGACCCATTACCATATTTTCAGTAACAATCAATAGAAATTTTCTAGGATGGATCTTCACAAAATAAATTCAGTGAAGTTTTTCCCACGATCCTTTCCTAATTTCTAACAGTTTCTGGGTCTGACTTTCGGACCAGGACTAGAATTAATTTTACTTGGGAGGCTGTTAACTAACTCCAACCAGACTTTTTTTGGGTGGGGGGATTAACTCCAGCCAGCAACTAAACCCCACACAGCTGGTCACACACTCACACGCACACACACACACACACACGCACTCTCTTGATGAAATGGGGACAAGAATCATCAAGTAACAGAATTGTTAAGGTTGGAAAAGACGTGTAAGATCATCAAGTTCAACCATCAATTTTGTTGACCTCCACCATGTTCACCATTAAACCACATCTCCACACTTTGTTTTTAACAACCCCTGAGATAATGATTCCACCTCCAGAGTCAGAAAACACGTGGGTTGAGATAAAAGGTTTAAAAGGTAAAGCAGAAAGCAAAATAAGGGATTCATGCACAACTTCCTATGGGCAGGCAGGTGTTCAGCCATCCTCAGAAGGCAGAACTCCATCACATGTGACAGTGACTTAGGAAGACAAACACCATCACTCCAAACATCTCTCCTTCTTTTTCCTCCCCTCAACTTAGACGCTGCTCCTGCTGTCAAGGGGTGTCGAATATCCCTTGGGTCAGTGGGGTTCAGCTGTCCCATCTGCATCCCATCCCAATCTGTTGTGTACCTGACTGGTGGGATGGGCTGAGAAGCAGCAAGGGCCTTGACTATGTGCAAGCGAGGCTCAACAATAGTAAAACATCAGTAAAACAATAGTAAAACATCAACTTTTCTAGCACAAAACCAAAGCACGGCTCCATACCAGCTACTACGAAGAAAATTCACTCTACCCTAGCCAAAACCAGTACAGAAAGAATATTTTTTTTTTTTTTTTT
>VZRF01004034.1:527921-614484 GCA_013396875.1 Vireo altiloquus | reverse complement strand
CCAGCCTGCGCACTGGATTTTTTAGGTGAGACACAGGGCGCGCAGATCTGAGCCCACCCTTTAATCCTGAGGTTCAATCTGCCGGGCCAAAGCAATTCTGGACAGTGGCAGTGAGTTCCTCCTCAGGACGTAGGCAGATTGCCCCCTTGCAGGGCTAACGAGCAACTGCCGGCCCGGGGAGCAGCCTGGCCGGGATCGAACCCGAGCCTCGGCAACTTGCTATGCCATGTGCTTAACCACTACACCACCAGGGCTCCCACAGAAAGAATATAGACCATCTAATATTAGGGGTTAATATTTATTATTATGAGTTCAATAGCAAAATGAACCAGAAATTTCAGCTTAGGAAATCAAACTCTCCCAGGACAAATATTGTTTCTGTTAAAGCCCCTTCGTGTCACCCTTTATTGTGTGCAGTTCTTGTAACGCCTTAAAGGTAGTAGAAAGGATAAAAATATCCTCTGTGTCTGTTTCATCTATGATGAAAAGCAGCAGCAAAAGCTAAGTAACAAAGAATTAATTTTCCATGCTTTCTGTGGCTCTATGCAGTATTCTCTATACACATAACCTTTCAATATGGTGATACCTTGGAAGAGAATTATATTTTTTATAAAAATAGAGACCTACATTCATGATTTTAAAGAAATGCTGTTAGTATGTTGTATGTATTCAAAACACTTTACAAATATCTATTTTTAGTACTTTAAATTGGAACAATCACTGTTTTTACCAGCAGGAAGTACAAAAAAATGACTAAATGAAAAAGAAAAAAGAAAAAAAGAAAAGGACTAAAATACTTTCATTCTCTTTTCTGCTATTCCCCTTTCCTTCACAAAGGAAAAAGTGTATTGATCATTGAAATGCTTCTCTCAAGAGATGCTTGAAATGACTATGTCCTTGAGAGCACTTGTCCTAATTTACTGTCTAATTAAGAGCCACATATCTATTCTTTACTTGCTCTCTCATACAGTACTTCTCATGGTCAGGGGCTCAGGATATTACAATTCTTCAAGACATAGAAATATAACAAAAAAAGAACAATTTAAAAAATGTCCCAACAAAACAAAAGCCCCAAGTCTTGACTTCAGAGAAAACACACTGACAAAATAGGAGTGCAAATCTCTGGAAGCAGCAGATATTCAGCCGAATAAAGTTATTTATATTGCTATGTACCATGACGCTGTGATCATGATGTTGCATTAACACAAACTAAAAAAAAAAAAAAAAAACAAACAACCCACTTCCATTGGAAAATTAGCTCTTCAGGGTTTGTTTCTGGTCAAATATTGGCACACACTGTCACATCCCTTGTATTGGTTTTAAGTAACAAAATTTCGGTAGCTGGCAGGGGGTCTGTCTGGATGGCTTCTATGAGAACATGCCGGATACTTTCCCCCATGTCAAACAGAGTCACTTCCAGCTGGCTCCAAGACTGAACCATCACTAGGCAAAGCTGGGTCAATCACCTGGTAGCACCCCAGCAAAAAGCTGTTTAAGGAAGGAAGAAAAAGACTGTTTGTCAGTAGCTGGGAGAGAGGAGTGAGATGTGAGAGAAACAGCTCTGTGGACACCAAGGTCAGAGAAGAAGAAGGGGGAGGAGGAACTCCTCTGCAGACCATAGTGAGGATGACAGTGACATAAGTTGTTTTCCCAGAGGTGGATTTGTCCCAAAGCAAGCTGTGACCCCATGGAGAGTCCCTGCTGGAATAGGCTCCCAGAATGAACTGTGACCCTTTGGAGACATTAACCTGAAATCAAATCATCTGAATTACACCTTCCACTAGTCCAGGTGATTTGTATCTCCATCCAGTCAGATCCTGAATGTTTCCGGGGATGGGGCATCTACCACATCTCTGGGCAACATATTCCTGTGTTTCATTACCTGATTTGTCTTCACTACTTGCATTGAAGAAACTCAGTCATTCCACACAGTAAAATCTCACCTTTTTTGACCCTTCTCTTCCTTTATTTTAAACAAATTCATGTATTCTGTAAACTTCATTGAATAGTTGTTGCTTTAATACTAAGCAAAACTAATATAATATTTTTGCAAACCATCTGGCAGTCTGAAGCCTGTGACTTCATTCTATTAAAGACAATAAATATATCTCCGTTACATTGCATGTTCATCATCATTAGAAGACACTGTTTAATAAGGATGAAAACATTAAAGTATATCTCAATACATTGGAAGACTCTTAATAATGTGTGGGGATAATTACTTCAGTGTTCTTGCCTTAAAGTTTGAAATAGAAAGTTTTACCCTACTTCTTCTTTTTTCTCAGGAATACCTTTTTCTTATTTCAATTGCATTTGAATAGAGGGATTTACATGTTGTTGATCTGTCCCTTGACTTTTTTCTAAGCTTCTTGCTTCTCCCAGTAAAGAATGGCATGGGTACAAACTGGCAGAGGTTTGAGAATCTTCTTCCAAAATTTGGAGATTTTGCACTAGGCGAATAGAATCAAATAACACCCTCAGGGCACAATGTTCAAAACTTCTTTTACTAGTGTTATACATTAATTTACTCTTTAATTAAAAACGTGGAGTGTGAGAAGGAAATGACATGATTGGTAACATATGATGGAAACGAAGTATGAAAAATTTTCTCGGGACCAATACTGCTTATATATGAAAATCTTGTATTATAGCCATTCCTTAGTCTGGATTCTGCAGCTGCAGGCTGATTAAAACTCAGCAGGAAGAGCTATAATAAACAAATACCACCTGCTGCAAGAACAGGTGTTTGTGTCTTCATTTAGAAACCAAAGTAATACAGAAGATGCCAAATGGCTGGAGTAGATCAGTATTTGTATTGACATAATTTGTTACTACTTGTCCTTGAACTTAAAAGCATATTATTCTGCTTTCAAGACTCCTTGATAGCGATTCAGCACTTGTTTCCAGTAATTAAGAAGCTTTTTGCCTTCTCTGTTCAGCTATCCATTCTCAATATTATGTGCATACACTGAAAATATTTGTTTCTCCATTCAGTTGTATATAGCACAGTGGTTTTGACTAAAAACATTCTATGCAGAAAAATAAGTAAAATCAGCATTTGATATTTTATTTAATTTTACTGATCTCATCACTGTTTTATTTGACATTTTTAGTCCAAATAAATCAATGTAGTCATTGGAATTTATCATGATTGATCTGTTCCTCAATGGATTTAATATATGTTTATAAAAGAAGATTTGTGTTTATAAAAAGTACAAACCATTCTGTTTCTGATACTTAATGACACTTCTGATGCAGAAAAAGCAGATGAGTATCTTTCACAATAAAACTGAGTGTCTGCTCAATGTGTCCTTCAGCATGCAACTTCTCAGTGGTGACTTTTATATGCAAAATTTTTTCTCCATTGTAACAGCATTTAAGCAATAATAATCAGAGTAACTGTCTAGATAAAAGAATAAATTGACAAGCTATGTAATTGTTCATATAAACAAAATGTAGTAGAGCACATAACAATGATTGTGATGCACCTTCATCTTAACCCAGAATCAATTGGATTAAATGGATTCATCCTGTACCAGGAAAATTACTTTCACGTTTTAACAAGTCTCAAGGTACTTGGCAAAGAGATTTTACTTTTGTCTGTGGTTTACAGTGGATGACTTCAAGATAGTTCATGGTGGCAGATAAAGCTTACAGCCAGCAGGCAGAAACCTCCAAGGTAACAAAGTTTCTGAGAGCTCTATTTTTTTTTCTCTTTTGCAAGAGATTTTACACATAAATAAGTGCTGAAATCCCATAATACTTAAAGCGGATGTGAAGAGTTATTACTGGAAATACAAGCAATATCACAAAGTCATTTAAAATCTGCACACTGCCAGAAGTGTGGATTATAAAAAGGAGAAGCTGAGAACTGGAAAGCTTTTGGGAAGGTTTAGCATATTTAAGAAGTAAAAATTACTTTGCTGACTTATTTAGGGAGCCTGCATGGGTTGAACAGGAGCTGGAGCAGCATGCTGCCAAAGGTAGGATTACCTGGGGAGGTTTTGTTTGGTTTTGAAATTCTGACAGTCCAAATACTTAATAATTTTGGAAGTAAGGGATGTTTAAACCATTCTTAAATCAATATCTTACAAGAGAGATCAGAAAACCTGTTATTGGCTACAATGGGGATGAGCACATTGACAACAAGGTGACAGCATCTCTTTTGTGTAATTGAGTATTGCAGGATAAAACCTTTCTCTTTCAAGATGAGGACACAAGCAAATCTCATTATGCCTGTAAAATTGACTTGCACTAATCTGAAAGATATCTGGAACTTATTTTAAATTATGTTTGCTATATTAAATATAATTAAGTACTAAAATAAGATTTAATATAGGTGAGAATACATTTTCTAAAAGATCTAAATATCACTTTTAATTTTGCTCGCAAAAACCTACGCTTTAGTGTTACAGATTTTTTTAGAATTTAACAACTATTATAGTTAAATCAGTAATATAAATATATTTTTTGAACATAATTGGTTACAAGTATGAACCAAAAAGCTGGGAAAGAACTTAAATACATTTTGAAAATTAAGGCATAAAAAATGATAATTTTTAAAATGGCTCTGATGTAGATTATAGGATGTAACTAAATTAAGTGAATATTCAAATATATATGGAAACATAAACTATAAGAATGAGCCTTTGAGAAGTCAAACTACATGTTTGGTTTAACAAAAGGAAAGTCAAAAGAAATCTCAATTAACCTGTAGACTCATGAAAACAAATAAAACAGATCTGTCAACTATACTCTGGGTAAAACCTTAAAATAAATAGGTCACAAATATGAATTAAACTTTTGGGTTTAGGTGTAGATACCTATTGGCTGTCATAGTTAAGTGGGGTTTTTTTATATATATAAAAAATTCAGAATTACATGTAAAGTTATTGCAGGATTTGAGTTGGACTAGCACTTTCTTAATTTACAATCTATATAATTTTGAAATAATTTATTAGAAAATGAAGCTGCTATAAAATTGGAAAATTATATAAATGAGTAGAGCAGTATATTCCATTAATAGCTGTCTCTGATGTAAATGACTACTCAAAACCATCAAGACCAAAAGTTTACCCACACTGGGGATACTTCTGTGATAAAATCTGCTGTAAAATCTGAGAAATAGTGCTGCATTTTCCTACTTCCCCTTCATTCAGGCTGAGGCTTACAGAACTGATCGTATTTCTTCCTTCAGTATCACATGGAGCAACCATCACACCTCATATCTATTATTTCCCTGTGCTTTTACAATGTATAAGCTAATTAATGCATAATTGATATGCTAGTTTGTTTGGTTTTTTTTTTTTTTCCCTAATGGTCTTAAACATTAAAGCATTTGCTGTTGGAAAGTGATCAAAACTTAGACAGCCTAAAAATGTAGCATTGCGTACTTGTCACATTCAGGTAGTGGGACACTGTGAAAGTGCATCACGAAGGGTAAATAGACATGAAGTGATGTGGTGAGAGGAAAATAGACGTGAAGTGATGTGGTGAAGGCTCCAGCCCAAAATTGAAGAACTGATCACAAACAATCAAAGGTTATCTTTGCCTACCTTGATTTTTGTTTACACATGTAATTTCTTATTTTACCTCATAGCTGACAGTTTTGGGACAAACCAGGGTGATTCCTTCTGCCTGATTTTATCTCCAGTGATGTAATTGGACTAGGCTGTAAAGGTTTCTTATGAAGCTAGCTGCATAAAAATATGAAACTACCTCTATGTGTAATGTCTTGACCAGTTAGCTGACTCATTTTCATTAGAAAAGCTGTAGCAAATTTCATTTGACATGGTATGAAGTCTACCCTGAATCACTGCTAAAATAAAGGGTTTCAGGTCTGAATAGATTAGCTCAAGATGAGCTGGAAAACAAAGAAGTAATAGATACACTTTTTATCTTACGTGATTTTTGCTTGCTTCACACATTTGTAGCATATTTGAGGCTGAAAACTAGTGGGTGAGAGAAAGTCTGATGAAAACTGAGACAACTTTAACTGTTGTTGGATATAGAGCAAGTAAGAGATTGGCCTCAGGCTTCCTGATTAGCAAGGGCAGTGTCATCTTGTACTGATGTTCTAGTTTATAATGCAATAAAGAGACAGCTGCCTGATATGGGGTGAGATCATAACATCACATGTGGACCTCAGACACCATGTCAGAGGCTGAGCCTGACGTGGAACACACTTTCAGCTGGAGACCAGGCCACCAGATAGGAACCCAGCAGTCAGATGAGTGCCCTGAGCCCCTGGGTCTGTACTGCCAGTCTAACCCGGACTAGAAGGGCAGGGACTGTGTCTGTAGGATGTAGCATGTGCTGTTTAGGATAAACCCACTAGCCTAGACATTGTTGTCCATCACTATACTAAAAAAGTTTTGTAAATAAACTCTAGATTCTGTCAGAATGATGATGTGGTTCTCAGAGGCACTGCACTCAATTACCTCGTTACAAGAGTTAATTGCCCTTTAAATACAAAATGTCATGGTAAAAGTGTTTTCTTGTCCAACTGTTTATGTGTCATGATTCTTCTCTTCAAGAGAATGTGGAGCATTTGAGTTTGAAAAAAACACAAACAAACAAAAAAACCCACAAAACCAATAAAACCCTGCTTCTGCGCCAAAAAAAGAGATAAAACTCACAGTTTCAAAGAAAGTGCTGAGAAAGAAATACGTTTCCTTATTCTTGATACGCAATTTAACACACCAGTCCACATCTAAAACAAAATCATAAAAAAGAACTGTTCAATTCTTATCTTCTTGTTTTCACAGGACTGTGAAAGAGATGTATATGAATGGCCAAGATGTTACAAGTTCAGGATTTTATTTTTTTTAATTGTTAAATCATACAAAGGATGGAGAGTGGTGCAGGGAATATTAGCCATTTCTTAACTTTGGGGCTTTTTTTATATTTTGTAGTTCTGGAAGCTTTCATGTACTGGATTTATTTAAAAGGAAAAGCAATGAACCTATTCCAGTGCTTTCAAAAGCCCACAATGAACTGAATATTAGGCAAAGGTTTTCTGAAAGAGTTATTCAGATTCTTCATATGTTCTGAAAAATATTCCTTTCATTCTTCTTTAACTTGAGTTTATTAAATAGTTCTTAGTCACAAATTGTTCCCTATAACTTCGATGTCAGCTGCACTGTTTATTTTGGAAATGCCTGCAGTGTTGCTGGTATATGATGTACATTCCATTAGTGGCTGTTTCTCCCCAACAGCTTCTGTGAATTATTTGAGACAGAGTAAAAAATAAATTATTATTGAAGTATATGTTATTATTCAAGACAGTGAATCCTGTTTTCCTGTCGTCTTATGGGAAGCAGACTTTGCCTGCTTCACTGGACTTAAAAGAAAAAAGTCAGGAAATCTGCTAAAGCTCTGCAATGACTGTATAGTGTGTACATGAATCAAATTTAGAATCTATTTCTCAATTATTAATATTTCATATTTTCAGAACTTTTGTTCATATTGATTTTATTCTGTGGTTCCTTAAGCCCTGCTCAATTCATCAGTGCACACAGTGTGGATCTTTATACTTCTACACATTTCCTCTAAAGCTAATGAAGAAATCCTGGATGTAGAAACTTATTCATAATTTTGTTTTAAAATTTTAATCAAACACACGCTTTTGCAGACTTCATGCTATGGATCTTTGAAGCCTTCAGTTTATGAGTCTAAGAATTCATTTATTGAGGGACATTTTCACCAAGTTTTCTTTATGATAGAACACAGTGAATGGAGAAGCAAACAGAAGGGTTCAAATCTTTGCTAAGAGATTGTGTTGTTTTATATTAATTCAGTAATGTCTGCCATGTCCTTATGTACACAGTGTGGCTGGGATTAAGTTAATTTTCTTCATACCTGCCCCTGTGATGATGAACTTTGGATTTTTGGCTTAAACAGTGTTGGTAAAATTTCAATAATTTGGCTATTGCTGAGTAGTTCTTGCAAAATGTGCTCTCCTCCCTACTCTGCCCTACTCCCCAGCCAAACTGAATAAGAAGGAACATATCCTCCAAAGAAGGCAGGTTCAGCCACCCCTCCCCCACCAGGTTTGGAAAGAATTTTCCTCGGAGGAAAGTGAAAAAAGTTATTTATTTAACAAGCAGAGTGCATGCAGGCACAGAAAAAAAGAATAATGCTAAATAACAAAACCTCTCATTGTGGAGAGAACCTGGTAAAATTCAAAGTCCTTTGTAGGGGTGGCTCTGCTCTCTCTGGAGCTGGGATGCAGCGTGGGCCCCTCCAGGCCGCGGTGTGGGGCCTCCCGGTGATGTTCTGGTGTTGAACACTCCAGAAAAGAAACCAAAGTCCCAGGGAAAAACTCTCTTGCCTCAGCTAGCAGACTAGCACAAAAGCAAAGGAGTTTAACTCTCCATCTCTCTCCTGACAAAAGAAGCTGAGAGCTGGCTAAAAGCAGGAAGGTGCTTTCCTCCTGTAGTGTGTATGTCTGTGTCCTTGAGCACAAAACTGCTCCGCTTTTTCTCTCCGTTTCTCTTGGACCCAGTTTAAAGACACAGAAAGGCACAGGATTCATGTCTGGCACAGGGCAGACAATAGGGAATACAGCATCATACAACCATCCCCTTGGGCAAAGCGCCGGGAGGGGACAGAGCTGGGACAGCTGGCCCAGACTGGCGTTCCATACCAGATCATCTCATGCTCAGCAATAAATGCTGAGGGAAAGGGGGAGAAAGAGGAGTGAGAGAGTACCTGTGTAGGCATTTAAAATTGATTATTTAAATTTTAAATCTCTAAAATAATTTTTAAAATTTAATTTAGGAAAATTCTCCTTAAATTCTCTTCTTTTTTTAATTAAGTCTTTTTTAAGAAATCAAAACATTAAACAGGGACTTAGAAACAGTACTTGCTTTACTATGGTTTTTTCACAGTCAGGCCAGTCCTGATTTATAATTTGAAATACTGATCTAAAAAGTATTCTATTTCATATTTCATATTCACTTATTTTCTACAGTTTACGGAAAAGTTTTGACAGTATTTCAAGAAGCAATTACTCAAATAATTCTTTTATGATATATAACTGTGATGAAACATAGAATTGAAACCTTTTTTTTTCTTTATCCTCTGAAGTCCTCAAGACAAAGATGGGACTAAGAGAAAAGCATAAGATCTTAAAGTTTTACATGACAGTGTCAGGCTTTTTACCTGTATGTCTGTCTTCTATAGCACCTTGTAAATGTCAGTTATGGTGCCATGTGACTGGTAATAGCTCTTAAAGGCCTCGTATAGAGCTATAGACCATGATTTTTGAGAAATGAATGTTCAGATATTTTTATTGTAGCTCATTTCTCTTCTGAAGCAAAAAATCACCCAGAGATATTATAAATTAATTATCATATTTAGAGATATCCTCTCTCTCAGGCCAAAACCAAAAAAATATTGATATTGGTGGAGTTAGTATTCCAGGCATTTAAACTGTATTGTATTCCCTACTTGTATGCATTATTTTTAAAAGAAATTATTTTTAAGATCAGGAAAGCAGAATTGCAAGATTTTATAAATGATCATTTGCAACCAAATGGAAAACCGTAACTAATGTATTAAAACAGTCAAAACTATAAACATAGAGTTTCCTAGTGTGTCCTCTCCCAAATCAATCAAGTTGGTTTACAGCTTTGATGCCAATTTTAGTTTTTGATTATCTATATTTTGTCTGAAAACTGAAGAAGTGCAGGACAGCTTCTGTGCAATAAGGAATGATTTGACTTAGGCATAACATTGGAGGGGAGGGAAACTTGATTTATTAAGCTTCCTTATAGGACAAACCTACAGGGAAAACAGTAGACTAGGCAGTTCTGACATACATGTAGACAGTTAAAAAATGACTTGAAGCTGCTTCTGCCAAAAATGTCTTTGGAAACACTGTATCTCAAAAGCCTTTGGCCTAAATACTCCTGTAAAATAGACTAGAAACTCCTGGAGTTTTCTATAAACCTGTCTGCACATGTGTGCCACTTCATTCAGCTAGCAGGTGGTTTGATCCCCACCTGAGTCATAGAGACTCTGGGATCCGAGCCTTTTCATTGTCCCCTTCCTTTGTCAGTGATCAGCCTAGTAAAAATGTGAACAGAAAGACAGATGTGGAGAAGTGTGGCTCAGGTTGAGTTATTACTCCCCATTAACCTTTACCTAGAGAATTTCAGATCACAGCAAGAGAACGATCTTCAGTTTAATGTTGACCTAGAATCCCTGTGTTAATAACACTAAGATGAGATAGGGGATTGAAAACTTTTTCCCAGAGCTCACGATCCTATTTTTAACTGTTGAATACCTACCAGTATGTCGTCATTCTAGATACAAAGGGATGAACCAAATTTCTATTACAATCGTTGGAGACTCTCCTAAATATTTCCATGGATGTTAATGCATACCAATAGTACATTATCAAATTCCACCAAAAGCAGAATTCAATGGAGTACCAAATCTCCAACAAAGGGAAAATATTTGCACTTAAAAGTAATTTTTTTCTCACAAGCAGGATTCATTCATTAAAATTATCAGATACTATCAGGCTTATGAAGAGGCAAGAATCAATTTACAGGACATTATTTGTCTGTTATATCTAGAGCCATATTAAGTTTAACAGCACTCACCATAGAATCATAGAATGGTTTGGGTTGGAAGGCATCTTAAAGATCTTCTAATTTCAAGCCACCTGCCACAAGAAGGGATGCCACCCACTAGATCAAGATGCCCATGGCCCCACCAAACCTGGCCTTGAAAGTTTCCAAGGAAGGAGCATTCATACCTTCTCTGGGAAGCCTATTCCAATGTCTCACCACCCTCACACTAAAGAATTTCCTTCTAACACCATATTTAAGTATAGTTTCTTTTAGTTTAAAACCATTCCCCCTTGTCCACAGACTTAAATATTAGTTTCAAAAAATTTACTTTGCACTGGGAATCATCGTCTGGAAACAAAAGAGACAAAATGTCTGGTAAATTGCATCAAGGCTATAGGCTATCAACCTGATGGAGTTATAAAAAAAAAATCTGTTTATCCTCAGTTATATCAGAATATTTCCTGTAGTCAAAATCCCTCTTTCTATATGATAAATCTATAAGAGCTTACAGAGGTTATTTTCAGGAAAGGTTTTCCAAGAGTAACTTCTGCTGTGACTACCTCTAGATTTCATTTAGTTTCACTGACTATAATGTTGTCCCAGCAATGTGTCCTTGCTGCAAAGAAGGCTAACAGTATCCTGTGCTGCATTAGGAGTGCTCAGCAGATCGAAGATGGTGAGAGAGCAGCACTGGTGAGATGCATCTGGGGTGCTGGGTCCAGGTCTGGACCTCTAAGATACTGAAGGATCTGGAACAACTCTCCCCTGAGGAAAGGCTGAGAGAAGTGGAACTGTTCAGCCTGGAGAGGAGAAAGCTCGGGGGAAAGTCTCCTCAGTATGTATCAATATGTGAGGGGAGGGTACAAATAAAACAGAGACAGGCTCTTTGCAGCGGTGGACTGCAACAAGAGGCCATGGGCACAAGCTGAAACACAGGAGGTTCTGTCTGAACATCAGAAAACACTTTTTCGTTGTGGGGCTGACTGAGCCCTGGCCCAGTTTTCCCAGGGAGGTTTGGAGTCTCCACCCTTGGAGATTTTCGAAAGTTATCTGGTTGTGTTCCTGACTCTAGGAAACACTGCGTAAGCTGAAGGCCTGGGCCAGATAATCTCCAGAGGTTCCTTCCAACTAAATAATTATGTTGTTGTATGAGTTCTGTGATCTTGAATGTAGACCCTTGTTCAGAGATCTTTGGGCAGGAACCTTTCCTGTTTAATTTTAAAAAAATTTCTCTGCCTGACTTATTTTTAGAGTGGGTCTCTTCATGGCCTCAGTTTATTAACTGTTGATGGCCTAGCTTGAAAGTGAAACTGGCCCTAAAATAATTTCTCATATTTGACACTTTTAGCTTCATTGTACATTCTTGTTCTTTCAATGAATAAACCTTTTTATAAATCTAGCTGCACATAATTCAGCTGCAGGCTGTTTCTTAATTTTATATTTCTCTGACAAAATTCACCTGATTAAGCAAAATCCATATTTTCATTGACTGAAATTCTCAAAATGTTGTATTTGCAACAAGCTTTCAAAGAAACATCTGTTCAGATGGAAATACCATTTCTTTCTACCATCAAGCACTTGCCTTTCTGCTCTATTTTTTGCTTTGCTCTTTAGAGCTGATACTTTATTTATGAGACCTACAAATATGCTTTAAAGCAATTTAACGTTTTGTTTTGAACTCCAGTTCCTTAAACTACTATTTCTACAACTTTCTAGCAGGCTTTACTATGTTTTCTGAACAAAACTAAAATGATGAAAAATAACACCTGTCTGAAATGGATTACCAGCTAATTTTGTCATGTTTCTTTATAATAAACAGTGATAGAATGATACCCTGCAATAGTGCATTCTGTAATTTCTAGGCCTATCCGATGAATGGTACTTTACACCTTAAAGTTATTCAATGTCTTATGTTTTTTTACTTATGGTTTTACCTGATTTTTGTTTTGGGGGTGGGGGAGCATTGTGGTTTTTTTGAGTTTTCAAAGGCAGAGGAGTTTGAAGGTATAAGGAAAAGTTTGCAACTTCTAAAGTAATGTCACTTTCAGAGCCTTGTCTTTTTCTTAGGCCTTTGATATAGAAAAAATTCTCATTCTATGATGCTTTGGAGACCGAAGCATAGTGGTAGTTTGGGAAGGAATCAAAGTACTATGTTGTATAAGTAGAAACATTTTTGAGCAGTTTATCTCCTTAGTTTTCCTTTCATATGAGGAAGTCAACATTTCTTGTATGTTGATTAATTCATATTGCAGTTCTAGGGAAAAAACATCCGTAAGTTTTTTCCATTAGCCTGCCTTTTTGTTTAATTTTGCACTTAGCAATAAGATTGCTTTTCCAAAGGGATTCCTGTAAAGATACTTACCTACTGTGTCTGGCCTCTTTATACAAGTACAGCGCGCATTTTTCCACACAAAATTTTCTGTTGTGATGGTTTTTAGCCCAGATTTTCCATTAGGAGAATGTCATGTTGAAATATAAATAACTTTCAACCATTTTGTTGCTTCTAGTTCCAGTTTTGTTATAAAATGCAATCTTCACTAAAAGGGTGAGGTTTTTCCATAGGAAAATAAATAAATTGTTCTTCTGTAAAATTTTATGCAAGTCTACCAGTTCTTTATGCTTGTTTGTTTGTTTTTTAAGTTATGAGCTTCAAAAATATATCAAATAATTTGATATCTATTAAAAACGGATAATGGGGAATCATGGAAACTAGAATTCTCTTTCTTTCTGTAAATAGTTTTAGAAAAGCCATTCTGGTGTGGGATTGTGGACAATAAACTATAAGTATCTGTAGATAAATCTCTTTAGATTAATTTTTTTAAATTTTGTTTTTTGAACTGTTTATGTACATAACAAAATAGCCTTACTGTGATGAAAGAAAAAAAAAAACAAGAACAAAAGGCCATTTATAAAGTTGAAAATGAACAGCTGAAGAGTAACACTTACAGAAACACTGGAAAACCTCCTCCTGGTTGCTATTTATGCCTATTACTGCATCTAAGCCCAGCAAACATGTGTCTTTGTACCCTGCAATTTCAAAGGTCGTAAGAAATTTTGTTTAGCATGTGTATATAGTCCTCTTAATTGTGTGAGTAGCTAGGCATATGTTTTTGTAGGCCATTTGGTTCCTTTCACTCTTGAATGGAACTGATTAGTCCTGTAATCATTTTAAAATTGCAGTTGAAATGTTTCTTACTGTTTAGAGAATAGACTTTTCTGAGCTGCTTAGAGAATAGTCTTCATAAAGAAATTCAGCTTAAAGTTAAATATAGATGATATTCCTGTATCTGGAAGAGGAAAAATGGATTCAGAAGAAAAGGAAGTATGTCCTTCAAGCCAGTGAAACAGAACCATATGACCTAGTGTTTAGGAATTCCTTTGTGGTGGTGAAAATTTGCATTCTATTTATGGAACTGATAGCATCCTATTCATTCCCATTTTATCCTAGTACTGTCTATGCATTATACAAGACATTATTTTAAATGAGTGTCAGAGTCAGAAGGGTACAGTTACACTCATTTATTCTTTCCATTGCTCTATGAATCTAGATTCTTTTCCATATATAAACCTGCAAAGCTTTACAGGAAGAAAATGGAGAATGACTTTCTCTTATCCTATTAAAAAGCATATTTATTTCTGGCAATTATCCAGAAAAGTACATGTTTTGTGTTGGAATACTCTTCAGCAGATACAAAAGTATTTTAATCTGTATTTTTGTATAATGCAATTATACAAAAGGTTGTAAATATAGAAGTATTCTAGAAGTACTCCTGTGTAGTCATCTGCTTCTGTGAGGAGCCCATGTGTGCAGAAATTAATCTCCTTGAGACCCCGTTTTCAGTTTTCATTTGTCTTAACATTGTTATGAATATTTTGACTTTACAGAATCAAAGTGCCTACCCTGGCTCAAGCTTTATTTTAAGGCCAGATTCTCAGCTCTTGATTGATTTAAATTTTCTTCTCTCTCTTTTCTTTCGAAAAAGATACATTTTCTGCTTCTGGCAGAAGTAGCTTTACTATTACAAGCAGCATAAAATCAGAATGATCAGCATTATAATACCAGTCCCTAAACACTATGTTAATAACATTATCTTAGTAAGACGTGTTAGTGTTACTCCCACTTAGTTAACATAGTTTTCACACAACAGCAATTGTGGTTTGTCTTTGAACATTTTTGGAACAGGTATTTCCAACTGAACATGTTCTTATATATTGGGGCCTGAAATGTAGATCCTTATCTTGTTAGGTGTGCTTGACTGCAGGTTATTTAGGATGGTTAATTTATCATTTTCATTTTCAGGGAAGATATGCATTTACTTCTGTGTAGCACCATTCATGAATAGGTGACTGCTAAATAAGAGTGTAAAGCTAACATAAAACAGAAGTTGAAATTGTGATACATGAAAAAAACTTGCAGCTTGGCCACTGAATTTATAGGATTGTACCAGAAATGCAGAAGATTTGAGGAGATTCTTGTTTTATTTCCTTTAGATTTCATAGAACCAGCATGACCCAGGGAACTTTCCTCCAGTAATTGCTCTTAAAGTCACTTCATGAAATCACGACTCTTCTGTTCAACAATTGTGGGTCAGGACCCAGTTATTTCTGAAAGTCTGACAGGCTTTGAAATACAGTTTGCAGTGTGTGAATCCAGCATGAAATGGGAGTGAATTAAAAACTTCTGCAGTATCCTAAAGTACCAGATAATTTTTTTTTGTGAACATAGCATGATAATTACTCACCTGTAACTGCTGAAGTTGTTATTACTGCAGAGCTTGAACATATGAGGTTGTATTTAGTCTGTCTGAGATGGAGTTAATTTTCTCCACAGCAGCCCTCATGGCTCTGTGCTGTGCAATGGTATCTAGAAAGGTGTTGGTAACACAGCAGTGTTTTAGGTACTACTGAGCAGTGCTCCCACAGCACCAGTGCTGTCTCTCCAACATTCCATCTCCCACCAGTAGTGTTCAAGGAAATATCATTGACCCAAATTGACAAAAAGGGATATTCCATACCCATAAAAGTTAGGAATAAAGAGGAGGAAGGAAATAATTCATTATTACTATATTTGTCCTCTTGAGAATCTGCTATGCATGCTAAGCCCTGCTTCCCTGGAAGGGTCTGGACATCATTTGATTATGGGAAGTAGAGAATAAAATCTTTTCATTTTCTTTCTTTGCTTTGTGCACACACCCTTGCTTTTGCTTTACGCAACTGTCTTTGTCTTGATCCACAAGCAGTTTTTTCATCTTGTCTGCTTCTTCCTTGACCTGCTGAGGATCAGAGTGCTAGAGCAGCATGGTAGGCCACTTGCATTCATCAAGGCCAGCCCATCACAGAACCGCAGACAGCAGGGCTGAGATACAAGGGCAGAACCTTAAGTTGGAGAACTACTAAATGGGTAAGCTGTCCACAAGATTGTGTGATGGGTTACACCTTAGAAAATGTGTTCTACAAACTTATAAACTAGCAAGAATTCTGTAGTCTATCTTAGAAAATTAAGAATAAAATACCAGGCAGGAACCAGTGTTAGCAAGAAATAACAAGCTTTGTTCAACTTTTGAAGGCTTGAAGACTTTGCCTGTTTTGTGTGGTCTTTGCCTATCTTAATAAAATTAGCTTATTTAACCATATCATCGGTTTCCTAATGAAGTTAAGTATTACTCAATTTCTAAGATTTAATTTAGATTTATATAATCATGCAGCGTATTTCTTTTATAAGTAAGAAGAAAGTAATTATCTTATATAGAAGGAAATATCCATCACACTAAGAGTAGTAGCAACAGAAATAGAGGTATAGAACAACAGCAATATTGAAAGGGCAGTGTAAAAGGGTGCAGACATATGATATGAAAGGGAAGGCACAGGATTGTAAAGGAGATCTCATACCTATAAATAACTCACCAGTGGTCATTTAAGAAAACTTAGACTTGAATGCTGGGCAAAAGCAATTTTTGAGACCAATAAAGAAAAATTAAAGTAATTATCCAATGTATGTAAAATGCTCCATACATTTGTCTATAAAGTAGAATTTCAATCAAGAAAATCAAAGTGCATCAAGACTTTAATACTATTTTTTTAAATTTTCTTCTTGTTCTATAGAAACTAAATGTGGACCAATAATCATTGATTAGTTTTACGATTTCAACAAAAAAATTTGCTTTGCCTATGAAAATGTGTTTCCTGTTTTTCTCAGTTCCAAGGATTGCACTTCACTGATTTCAGCAGAGCTGTCTTGCTTTGTAGCAATTAGAAAAATGGTTTATGTTGTTAGAACTTTTACAGTGTTTTCAATTTCAGAGGCTGATTTCTGTTGTCAACAATTTAACGTGTTCTATCAATTCAGTATCTTGGGATCTTCTCTCTGAAAACAGAAAGAACAGTTTCCCCCCTGCCTTCAGCTTTTTCTTAAAGGAGAAATAGAGCTCTTTATCATTGAATATTCATTTGGACAAATGTAAAGTTGTTGTCCTCCACTACACAGAGAGTAAATTACCATACTAGTAATATAGACTTATTGGCTTGCAATAAGTCCACAAAAGCTCAGAATTTTAGCTGATCCAGCTTGCTTTGCCTGAACTTGGAACAGTTTTGGCAATCTCTATAGTTGCTAAAAAGCTAACTGCATATTATCTAATATATTTCAGGTTTAGCTTAGCATAATTTTTAGTGTAACACCTACTGTTATAGCAATTTCTTTTGCTTCTTGTAGTTAGCGGCTACTAATTCTGTTCTATTAATATTATGACTGAGAGATGGTAATAAGCAGCACTTATTCTGGGGAAAATTAATTATCTATGACTCTAGAGTAATAGTGTAAGGATATACACCCTGAATGTCTGCACAAAAGATAAGAACAGAGTTCCCAGGGCTATAAAAAAATCATCAGTGGTCAACTACTAGGCATTAAAGAAATTCTACCCTGGAAGTTGGTTAGGACCAGTTTTGGAGATAACAAAAAGAAGCAATGTCCAACACATCCATACCATATGACATACAACAATTACCTAGAAATCATAGATTATGGACTAATAAAGAAAAAGGGAACTTTAGAGCATGTATGAACTTCAACAGACAATGGACTGAGAATGACTGCTGACATTTGTACCCTTTTCCTTATTATCATATATTTATAATAAAATGTGTACAACATATTGCTATGGTAGAATGGTAACTAATTTCTCTGATAATGATATCCATAGAGGCTCTGATTTAATTAACATGAGGCACTGGACATAAAACCCACAGGATCTGGGTAATTGAGACCTGTCTGTGTGACCTCAATGCCTGAGACTATGCTGCACATGTATCTTGACTGCAGTTCCATGACACATACAGGACAGCCAGGAACCAGGGCCAGACAGCATGGGTTAAGGAAAGGCATGTCCTGCTGACCAACCTCGTGGGTGAGGGAAGGGCTGTGGATGTTGTCTACCTGAACTTCAGTAAAGCCTTTGCTATTGGATCCCACGGCATTCTCCTGGGAAAGCTGGCAGCCCGTGGCTTGCACAGGTGCTCTTTTTGACTCGTTAAAAAGCTGGCTGGATGGCTGTCCCAGAGAGTGGTGTTGAATGTGCTACATCCAGCTGGTGGTCAGTCACTGCCAGGGGTTCCCAAGGCTGGATCCATGGGTCAAGGCTCATGAGGTTCAATAAGGGCAAGTGCCCTGTCCTGCTCTTGGGTCACAACAACCTCATGCAGTACTACAGGCTTGGGGAAGAGCAGTTTGGGAGACCCTCAGCAGAAAAGGACCTGGTCAACAGCTCCCTGAACATTAGTCAATGTGTGCCCAAGTGGCCAAGAGGGCCAATGGCATCCTGGCTTGTGCCGGAAATAATGCAGCCAGCAGGAATAAGGAACTGATTAGTTCCTCTTTAGTCAGCGCTGGTGAGGCCACATCTTCCATCTTGTGTCCAGTTCTTGTCACTACAAGAAGGATATTTAGATGCTGGAGCATGTCCAGAGAAGGGCAGCAGGTCTGGGGAAGGGTCTAGAGAGTGAGTCATATGGGAAGCAGCTGAGGGAGCTGGGGGTGTCTAGCCTGAAAAAAAAGAGGCTCAGGGGAGACCTTCTCAATTTCTATAACTACCAGAAAGGAGGTTGAAACCAGGTAAAGGTTAGCCTCATTTCTCAGGTAACTAGTGATGGGACAAGACGAAATGGCCACAAACAGTGCCAGGGGAGGTTCAGGTTCGAAGTGCTGAAGAATTTCTTCACTGATGGGTTGTCAAGAACTAGAACAGGCTGCCCAGGGAAGTGGTAGAATCACCATTCCTGGAAGTATTTAAGAATGACTGTACCTGGCACTTAGTGCTATGGTTTAGTTGGCATTATGGTGTTTGGTCAAAGATCTTGGAGGCCTTTTCCAACCTTACTGATTTTATTATAGACTATATATGTATTTGCAACTGTAACAGCTGCTTAGAAGACATTTAAACTTTAAAGATATTGTACTATATACTAATAATTCTAAGTTACTCTAACATGTAGAGGGTACAAGATAAAGCTTTTAACACTTAGGATGTTCAGAAAATTATTTTCTTTTTCTTTTCCACAGAGATATTATTTTTTAAAAACCAAATAAGAAGAAACTCTTTCAGAAAGGAAAATTATCACACAAATATATGGTGATAAATTACCTATCTGCAAACCTTTTTTTTTTTTGAAAGTGAAAGCTGTGAAAGAAAATGTATCAACTTTGCTAAATGAGTGGTTTCTGAATAATATTCATTGAACAGTAGATTTACATTAAATGCTACACTACTTCATTTTATGTCAAAGTCTTGGCTTTGTTCAGATTTTTAGGTATTTTGGAAAGTTTAGAGGCCTTGTCTAAGCTTTGCCATAACTGACAACTGAGATGAAATAGAAGAGATGAACAGTTTTCATATGCAATGGGTAGAACTGCTGAATACTGGGGTTTTTTTCTGAGAATAGATTGGCAGCAGGATGAGAAAAGAACTAGGGGGATCTTTACAATGCAGTCAGAGAAAGGACTCATGGCTATAGAATATAATGAAAATAAAAAACATGTTTATTAGACCTTAAAGGCATTGCAAATACTTAAATTCCTCTTAAGTTACAAAATCATTTTTCTAATCTTATTCAGAATATTGCTTAATAAATTAATTTGTTTACTTGAATGCTATTGTATCTATTTTTTGGTAAAATTTGGAGATATAGCACCAACTGCAAGAAGCAGTATAGCCATATTACTGAATTATGTGATTCAGGCCAATTACTGGGAGACACAGTAAGTGAATCCAATGAAATGCCTGCTCACTGCATCTGCTGTTAAGATCTTTTCTTGGAATGGTATTCCACTGCACACATGCAGCAGTTCACGACTCTTTGGAAGCGCCAGAACTTGTTGCTGAATGAGGGTTGAGGTTACAACTTTGTTTTGTTTGAATTTTGAGTGGTGATCATAAATACTGAACACAAGGTAAATATTGGCTCATCCTTTAACTACTGAAGCAAGGAGGTGGGTGGAAGAAGAAGCAATTTATTGCCCTCCTTATATGTCGGGGTTTGTATAGCTTTATCCACTCCCTTCTGTACACGATGTTTGATTAGCATTGTAACTTCATAGTGTTGGTTTTTGAAATACACTGTCTCTAACTATCACCTTAAAGCATTGGATTGAATCATCCTTCCACTTTGTCAGACATGTATTTCATGGTCTAAAGGCAGATACTGCTGGGAAGGCTTCCATTTCTCTGGGCTCAGTGAAAATCTAATATCACTTTAAATCTGGAAGGAGACTAACTCAGGTGGGAAGGGAATCCTTAGCAATCCAGCCTTGTAACTAGTCGTACGGATAGAACACCTACATTAGTAAAGGACACTGTACATATAAATGTTGGATTATTGACCTCTGAAAAATTTAATTCTTTTTCAGTTCTTTCTTTCAGATGCAGCTTAAGTCTTTATTAGGCTTATCAAGTTTAGTAATTTTTATTCTGCAAAGAGAAGATGCATAACAACAGTGTTCATAAAATACTTGTGAGACTGACAGAATGTGTTGCAGTCTCTCACCTGAATGTCTAATAAGCACATCCTAAAAACGTCAAAATCTTACACTGAAGACTGGAATAGCTTCAGGCAACCTGCAGCATTTTGGGAAAAGCCATAGAGAGATAGATGGAAATAGCTGCATATAATTAAACATTACAAAATTAAATAATTAAATAGTAAACTCACTTAAATAATAAATGCACTATTTTGAATCTCTTAAGTATCACAATTAAAATGTCTGTATTTATGTACTAATTTATAATATTTATATAATATATTAATGTTTCTGGAAAGCCTCTCAGAGATTAAAAAAACAAACAATCACTACCAAAACCAAAACCAATAAAAAATCAAACTAACCCCACAACACACTGAAAATTACTACTTTCTCTTTATTTGGTGATAATACATACTAACCAAAACCAGAGATTTCAAAGTGTTGTTCTTCCTTTTTTTTTTAATTTCTCATACAGATGTGGAAATATAGGCTAATGTATTTTGCTTTCTTTTATCTTGTCTTTTTCATGTTCTAAAAATACTGAAATAAAGGATCTGTATTTGAGGCATTGAATTAAAGTTAATTGGGGCCTTACAAACCTGTGATAATAAGCAAAGGGGAACAAAAATGATCAAAAGATGTGAAAATCACCATCAAGCAACAAAAATTACTTTGCACATTTAGTATTTAATATGAACAAGTATGCTAATGAGATGATACATAATTAAATTATCAGTTTGTTGGAGAAACTAAAAAATCCCATAACAGAAAAAAATCAATCTTACCTGGCAATAATAAAAAAACCCCATGAAATTTCAACAGTAAAAGTGAGGATGTTAGACTTCCTACTGTAGTTCTTTATGTTTAGGGGTTTTTTTAGTATATGTAGGATGAATTGATTTTAATTAGAGGAGAAAGGGGAAAGCAGACCGGAGTAAAACACTTATTCACATTAAATATTGCTTCATTATTATTACTATATGTTTTATCCAAAACAGAATATTTGACAAAATTCTATAACATCATATTTACTGTTTCTTTTACTATTTACTGTAATATTTCTTACGTTTCTTGACTGATAAAGGGTGTTAGTATTTGATAGCCAGAAAGACAGTAGTTACTGATATTAATGATGCAGATCAATAACTTGAAGAATTTCTTCTTGGTGGTGATATATTTTTTATATATCCATTTAATTTTAAGAAAGGCTGCAATTTTAAAGTTGAAGATTCATTGACTACTTAACAATTTAAGAATTAGTTCGTTATGGACAAAAACACAGCATTCTTGCAGGGTTTGAGCAGGGATAAAACAACTGAGGCAAGCTCCATACCTGTGTTGAAGGTTACTATGATCATTTCAGTAGCCATGGTTTAAACTGTTAAGCTTGTGTATGTTGGCTGAAGGAAAAGACATAATGACTACAGCCATTAGTAGTAAAAACTATGGCAAGGCATGATCCTAGACACCGAAACTCAAATGTTTTATTTAAAATAGTATGACATTCATCATATGGCTTTTGCTCAGAACTCTCCCTCAAATTAATTCCTGGCAGGATTAAAGGTTTAGAATGGCTAAAAAATCTTTCCTATTTACAAAAGCCTGAGGAATGGGTCATTAGTCTCCAAGTACACCTGCCACTTACAAGGGAATAGTTGTATTCCCATTGATTCATAGCACTCCCTACTGCTTTAATTCAAAGTACATGTACACTATATATAGTCATGGGTCCCATTCTATTTATTACCATGGCAGGAATTTATCTCATTCACTTTTAAATATCAAAGCGTTCTTCAGTCCATATACAGTCTAAAGTCAACAAGTCAGCCACCCTAAAGTATAACACCCTCAAGTCAACTAATCACACCCTAAAGTATAATGTGGTGGTGGTCTTGATTTGCCTGTGCAGGTGTAGTGCTCTAAGTACTGCCAGCATTAGTTCTGCAGAAATATCTACACACTGCTATCTTCAATTGTAGTTCAGTTTCAGTTGAGGACGTAACGTGGATCCTTTCCCACCTGAAATCAGTCCAAAACAACAAAAAAAAAATTTAATAAATTATGAATTTAGGAGGCTAACTCAAGAGTACTGAAAATTACTCTGAAATGTTTGCTAGATCAGGAAGAGATTCATGCATATGAATCTCTGTACTTAGACAAAAGGCTCTCTTATACACAGGAGTTTTCAAATGACAGATAAAGGCACCAATCAGGAATTACTGATTTTTGGGAACAAAATATGCTTTTCTACTCACTGTGTTTCCAGCTCTTTTTTTTTTTTTTTAAATTGAAATACTTGATAATGAAGCTTTGTCAATTCACTAGGGATTTATGCAAATGTAGGTGCTATTTAAAAATCATATTTTCACAACTTCTGTGTATTTGTTAATGTGTTTGCAAACATCCTTCTTAATAGGGAAATTATAAGTATGATCCTTAAGAAACAAACAAACACCTAATTCTTGCAGCTATAATGCACTGTCTTTTAGGCAGAATTAGGAAAAAAAAACGCCTCATACAGCTCTCCAGATTTTCAAGGCTTTTCAGTTTGTCTTCTCTCATTCTTTTCCATTTGGCTTATGTGCATTTTCTCTCCTTTGTCTCACTTGCTATGAATAACATGTTTTGAGATAAAAACTGTTAAGGAGACTCTGATCCAGGTGTCAGTGTGAGTTGGTTGTGAATTCAGATCAAATGCAATGTCAATGAGATACTTCAAAACAGGAAGCCTAGAAACTTAGAAGGGAATGTCTTTTTTTTTTAATTCCCAGGTCTTCTATGGCTTGCTTATTAATGTGTATAATAATTAGGGGGGAGAAAAAATAAAAAAAAAGTCATTGTTGTTTGTCTGTTGACTAATTAAATACTCCATAGCTGCACTTTTAGATTAGCCTTAAGACTTTGAATTCAGTCTTTGAATGGCTGGAATACACAGAACTCTGGCATGCAACCAGCCCTCTTTGTAGAGAAGCTCTTTTATGCAAAAACAGCTGCAACTTTCATTAAGTGTTTGGATGCAGCCAAGCAAGACAGAACAGTTAAGATGTAATGAAAAAGTGATAGAAATTATGATGTCCATTATGAAATAATCACCCAGGAGAAGGAGTTGTCTTCTGCTCCTGTGGTGACATTCACTGCATTATCTGTATCTGAGTGTAACAGAATTTCAGAATTAAATTGAGGTTACCCATTGTTTTACAACTGCTTGATGTTTTTTGAGGACACAATACAAAGAGACAGTAGCCTTAGCTTCCAAGTGTTAGTACTTTTAGACATCATCAGGTCTTTGTTTGGTCAAACACGAAGAAACTCTTTTGAGCTGCACAAACATTTAAAACAGATACAGAAATTAATCCTCATAAAACCAAAGTTACAGTTAAAAAGTAGTTAATTACTTGCAGTGACCTATGTCCAATAAATTTGCCTGTTCCCAACAGTTTGTAATAAGTTATTCAAAACTAGATTTTTTCTCCCAACTTATTATGTTATCATAAATTCTACCAACAATATTTTTTATTTCAATTTCATTATGTTGCATGTATATTTTCATCAATAAAAAATGTTAGAATAGCTGAACATCATATACTCCAGATGGTTCCTCCTACATAGATACTATATTCCTCCTACACAGATACTGTGGAGATTCCATGTACTGTAGAATAGTCAAAATAAAGGCCTTTTACTGCAGTGAGAAGCCCTTATTCCTTATACTGAGCTGTAATTAGCAGGGCCCCTTTTAAAATTTTCATTTTTTTTCTGCTTGATTATGATCAATTAAGTTAAATTCACTACAGAAAATGGTAGCTCTATTTCAGCAGAAATCAAGAAATGATTCTCAGAATCCAATTTCACTCTTATGATGCATCTTGTGTTTCAGCCCATGATCTGCGAAACAAATTACTTTCAAGTATTAAAGGTATCATCTACCTTTAACAGGCTGTGGAGACAACACATTATATGTGTTATAGCATCTTTAACCTGAATATTTCCACCATGGTGCCATAGACTGAAAACTCTTTAGCAGTTGCTGTACATTAAATTCAGTTCTAGAGCACTTCTTTGAGTTTGGTTTCATTTTAAAGGGAATTGAGTCTGCAGGATTCAAGTTTAACCCACAGTGAACACCAAAATAAAGTAAATGGGATGATATGGAAATCCTGCTCCAAAGCACTCTCCAGTTCTGAATTAAAGCACTAACATGAACGTTTCACTTTGTGACTTTCATCTAAACAAAGTAGTGTAGGTTTGTATTTAAAGAGAATAAAGAAGAAAAACACAGTTTATAGAAAGATGTGTCATCTAGGCCTCAGACTATTCTGGTAGTGAGTAAAATGATAAAATACCTACGGGAAGAGGATAGTAAGACTGACAATACCTGAACTAATTGATCATATGTAGATGAGTAACAATATTCATATTCATGAACTTGAGATATCTTTTACAATTTTTTTGAAGCAGAATTTTCAAAGATGGCTTTTTTTTCATTATGCTGAAGAATCTGTGAGTGCTTTTGAAAAGTGTTTCCTACTCTGGTTGCTTATTACTCTTTGCTTTGATTTTAATAATAATGTCAGCTGACATCTGGTATGGTTTCTTTTGAATGTAAGTACACAGAATTACAGCAATAATGTTTCCATAACTGTTTATAGGGTGTACCTTATAACAGAAAGATTTTACTTTCCACATGTATCAAGTCAGCATATTTAGTAAGAAAGAGTTAATTCTGCTTTCATTAGGGAAAATCCTATATAATCAATCTGAAAGTGTCCCAAGTGTGTACCACTGTAGGGTGAAAATTCTATTTAATCTCTCCATAAAGTTTTCATATATATTTCCATGTGAGTTGTTATTAACTGTAGAAATCTTTTATGAAAAAAAAATTAAATAAATATTAGATCTACCAATTTGACCTTGCCGTACTAACCAGCCCACAAAGTTCTTTCATTCCATTCTACGCTTCTATGATATACAGGCAGGTGCCCATTTGTCACATTGTTTGTGATGAATTCATTGGTCATTGTAATTCTTTGGACTGTATCGTGTATCTTTTTATTTGAAATTAAGGTAAAGTAACATAAAGTAACTGTATGTTACAGATAATAACATTCTCTTTTGGCATGCTGTACTGAAGATTCTACATATATTAATGAACCGCCTGCCTAATGTAAGTTACCTTTATATACTATGACAGAATCACAGAATGTTTGGGGTTGGAAGGGTTCTTCAGGAGTTGCTCTTGTTAAACTACTCTGCTCAGTCTGGGCCACCCAGATCAGGTTTCTGAGGAACATGTGAGACACTGGAGAGATTGCTGGCTCAAAACATTTCAGGTGCATGTGTGAGGGGAAAGGGCAGGTAGGGCCTTGCCCTGGTAAGGAGACACCCTGTTCTGCACACCCCACCCCCAGGCCTGTATCCCAGCCTGGCAGTGGTCATCAATCCACAGTGTCCCACACCTGCCCCTGGAGCCCTGGATAGCCCAGGGGGGCCAGATGAATGGAAGTCCCACCTGGGAGAAGGGCTCAGGAAAGCCAAAGGATATTTAACCCATGACATGAGGCAAGCACGTGTCTTGACCTTACCTCCTCTTGGAATTTCTATCAGCTGAACTCCACCAGGACTAGGAGTGGTAACTATACTTGTTCTTTGCTATATAATTTCTCTTTCTTCTTCTAACTCCCTCTTCTCAGAGTTCTGAGTAATTTAATATCAGATTGGCTTGGAGTTTTCTGACTTGAAATGGGCTAAGTTAGTGCTTTGTGGAAAGTTTTATGTTGATTGAATGCTGTTCTGAGCTTTTCCCAAAGTTCTCTGATTTTCTGAAGTTGCCAGTAAAGTTTATTTATTATTTTGACCTCTTGAGAATATCTTGTTAGTGTTTCTGTAGTGCATCTAACTCAAAGTACATGAACAAACAGTAAGCTCTTTTAAGAGACTCACGGAGCAAGTTTTTGGATTCTTACACATGTCTAGACAGCTTTTGAATAGCTCCAAGGACAGCTTGTAATTTTGTTTAGCTGCCCAAACATTAGAAATGAATAACGTTATATCCAGGTAGAATGTCCTGTATTTCATGTTTTGACCATTGCCTCCTGTCCTGGCACTGGATACCTCTGTCTCTGTATTCTTGTGGTGGGTCTGGCTGGGATGGAGTGAGCTTTTGTCATGGCAGCCCCTATGGTGCTGGTTTTTGCATTTTTGGCTAAACCAGCGTTGATAACATACCAGTGTTTTGTCTGTTGCTGAGTGCTTAAATAGACAGCATCAAGACTTTCACTTCAACCTCTCTCTCCCACAAAAGCTAGTAGGCTGGGGGCAAGTAAGAGGCTGGGAGGGGACATTGCTGGGGCAGTGGACCCAAACTGACCAAAGTGGTATTCCACACTTTGTATATGGCCATAATAGCCTATGATGTAATCATAAAGGTTGAGGGAAAAGGGGAGGGTACAGAGAATTTCGTGGTTTTACTGTTTGTCTTTCCAAGAAACTGCTGCTTGTGTTGAAGCCTTTATTTCCTAAGAAGTGGATGGGTGTCTTGTGTTGATGGAAAGTAGTGAATAAAATTCCTTTTAATATTTGTTTCTATGCACTTTTCCTTTTAAATTGTCTTCATCTCAGTCCATGAGTTATTCTATCTTATTTTCTTCCCCTGCCCCATTAAAAAGAGGTAGCAGGAGAGCAGCTGTTTCAGGTTCTGGTAGCCAAGCACCCAGTACACTTTACACCCTCCCTTCTGACATTTGTATACATTGATGGGATCCCCTGAGCCTTCTCTTGTTCCGGCTGAATTAAAGAAAGTAAACCAGTAATTTATTGTGGTTTAAGATTAAAAAGACAAAACTTTGAGAAAGAATAGGCAAAGGCTCTGACCTCAAAGACTTTCTCCTTGAGTAAAATGAAATTGACTTTCCCTTATGCAAGAGAATATGGTTTACATATGATTTTCAGTGCACACAATTCTTCTGTGCCTTCCCAAATACAGCACCTGTGTGACAATATCTAGAATTACTGTGTATTGCAGCCGTTTTTTCCAGCCCATGTTCAGGAGAGCTATATTTTAAAAAATAAACCTTGAGAAATATTTGCTTTCTCAGTGCATTGAAATGGAAATCTAGTCAGAAAAACATCCTTAAAGCAATCTTCAGGAAACACTGGCAGGTACACATGGCTCCTTACTTGCGTTAGGTGTGGAAGAAACAGGTTTCAATAAATAGAGTGAACTGGAAAAAGGGCACATTTCAGGAAAAGGTCTTGGTTCCTGAGCTACTAATTTTACTTGTTTGCTTTCAGCTTCTATTTTAAGATGATTCCTGTTCCATGCTGGGTTTGTAAACTGGAGTGATCAAAAGGATGTAGGTTAACACTTAAAATACATTCTTAATTTTTGACACGTTAAGTCAAATCAGAAAATTATATCTGTCTAAATGTTAGGTGAATTTAGTAACTGCATACACCTGAAAATCACATTCAAAATTAACAAATTGCTTGCAGGTTGTAGTAGGTAAAAAAAACTCAAATTGTGAACACTAACTGGGAGCAGGTAACTGTGTATGTACATGTTCAAAATTGAACTTCTGATTTCTCAAGTAGAAGCTTGAGAGTAGTTAGCTGCAATTGGTTTCGGCTGGCTATATATTCTGGGTAAAATGTGAGCTAGGGAAAAAAGTTCTGAACTCTCCAAATAACAAAAAGTGAGACAGAATTATCAATTAGAAGGCTGTTCATAGGTTCTGCACATACACTATTTAGACAGAGGAAACTCTAACCTTAAAGTCCAGGAAAGGTGGTGAAGACTCAGTAGAAGATGTCTGGGAAATGGTGGAAGATCTGTGCAATCAGGGAGATTTGGCTGGATATATCCCAGATCTTAACTAGTAACACCTGAGACTAGTAAATCCCAACAGAAACCAACATGGCTTTTTGCCTTACTGAAAACAATCTCTTCACTTGGGGAAGAGAAGGGTAGATCTAGGGAATGTAAGTCTAGATCCCATCTAGGAAGGTAAACAGCCCAGTAGAATAGCCTAGTTTCAGATTTTACTGTCTTATAAATTCTAAAGCTATTCTAGTACCCATATTCAATACAGGTTTTTTACTTTCTCCCACCTGTGACAAAGATTTTGTTTTGTTTTAAAAAGAAAGAAGGTTTAAAGAAAAAGGCTAAGCCACATATTATGGATCTTCTTGAACAACAATGTCAAAGGTAGACTTTACTATTTGATGTATGAGTGGCTCCTGCTTACAAGTTCCTTTCTAAGACACACACTTCTGTTGAATTGCCAGAGAAAAAAACATTTTTGTAGTGAGTTTTAGGGACTAAACCTGACAAAGTGACCTTAAGGATCACTTAAGGATGACTCTTGGCTGGCATGGATACATGTTGGGTTTTATGAAACCATTATAATCGTATCACATCCATATTCTGCAATTATATTAATAAATAAATCTTACCGATTTAAGATAGTGACACTCCTGCCTGCTGAGGAATTGATGGGGCATTTTCCTTGCTACATCCTGTTCAGGTGACTGATTAAAGTATTTTGTTAGGGCAATATACTTTTTAGTAATTGTGTTCATCAACCTGTTACAGTGAAGCTTTCAAATTAGGATGTTCAGAAGATGCTATTGATAACCTGGTGATACACAAAATATTTCTAGACTATTCATTACAAACAACAATATGACTTAACGAAGGAAAGACTTACTAGATGTTTATCTATGTGAATGCAGAATATTCCTATTTATTTATTTCTCTTCTTTCATAACTTCTTCTCCAAAGTAATATTTCCAATTGATGATTTAACAAAATTTACTTCCTGTTGTATTTTTGAGAAATTGTGACTGGAATTTAGCTAGGTATTTGGCACAGATAATCACATATATCACAAATAGGGAGTACTTTACCTCAGTCTTAGGGCAGTTTTTGCAAGCATAAAATGTCTATTAATATCAAGCATACTAATCTTGCTGAAAAGGACTTGTACAAATTCTTAGGAGGGAAAGTATAAAGGAAATACATGAAGACAAGTAGGGCTGGGAGGAAAGAGGCAGTCTCTAAAACTGCTGACTAAAAGCAGTTTGTGAGGGAAAGGGCCAGAATTATGTTCTAAAACAAACACAGAGAATATATAGCGGAACAGTTCAAAGAAAAATGCTCTGAAAGAATTTACTGCCTTGTGGCTAGAGGTGACATTGAAAGTAACATGGACACAAGTTGATTAAGCTGCTGTCAACATATTTGGCCCCAGGAATCAGTTGCTATTGATTTACAGCTTACAGTAAAGGAAAAATGCAGAAACTTACAAAAAGAGCTGTATTCAGTAAATTCTATTAGCATATTCACTGCAAAGGTTGAAAAAAACAAGTTGGAATTAATCTAAGGAAAAATTCACATCAAAAGACTCTGTTAGAACCAAAGGTTCCCTTTGTGTTGCAAGCCCATGAGAAAAATGAATGCACAACAGATTTTTTCATTTTTTTTTACTTTCTGCATCCTGAAAATAGCAGACATTTTAAAAACAGTATTTATTGTATTAAATCAGTGTGTTTCTAAAAATAAAATATGACTGTTCCATTCATAAAACATTCCCAACATGCTTATTTAGACATTCTGAAATGCAAAACATGACCCCTCTTCCCTGAAGAAGCGATTGGCTTCTCGGTTGTTTAGACCCAAATATGAATAGAAGCCAGTCAGACCTGCAGAACATGTTGTGCCTGTCACATGGGGAGCTATAGCTGCCGGGAGAATTGTCAAAGACTATCACAAAGCACCTTGCAAAAGAGATACAGATAGTGTTACTGTAGAAATACAAAAGGAGATACAGGAGCTGTTAGCAGCTATAGGTCATGTAAATGGGCTAGCAACTAAAATGAAACCGAAGCACGGACAGCATAATTTATAATACCAAGACTTGATAAACTGATTCTTTAGTAAAATTTAATTAGGTAAATTCTATAGACAATCAGATTAAAACGAAGAAAAAAAAGCCAGGTGCTTCTTTCCCATATGATATTACATGAAAAAACACTTTTACTCTGTAAGTATATATTTATAGGTATCATCTACCCACTTAAGCACACCACAGAGATGCAACTCTACCTGTAGTTCATACTTGTGTATCTAATTTTTTTAACAGCTTCAGATAGCACTATGTTCTTTTTCCTTATAGTTTTCCTGGTTGGATGTTTGACCTGCAAGTTATGTGGTGAATCACTCCATAAGACCTTTATTATTTTTATTGGTTTTTTTCTTTATCAAAATAAAGGTGTTAAACAAAAACTGTTTTGATTTTGAATGTATGTTGTGTTTCTTGATTACTTAATACAGTTTCTAATTTATAATTCTGCTACATTTTCCAGCCCAGCACATGCAGAAGAAAGAAGGAAAACTTGTAATTGTCTGTTCTTTTTTTGAAAATCAAAAAGCACCTGAAGCAGCTGGATCTGCTCAAATGAGAAGTGGTAACAGACAGGGGCTTGGAACATTTGCCAGATAATTTTACATGCTTGAGACAGACAAACTCAAACTAGATACTATGAGCTATGAAAATTAATAAGGTGCCCAGGAGAATAGATAGTCTATCATGCAAAAGAAGAGTAAAAATACTCATTTTGTGAAGCTAATAAATAATGTGTGAAAGAGGATATAGTAGAAATTCTGGAATAAATGAGGAACAATAAGGTTTTATTAAGCTTCAGGACTGTACAGTGGCAGCACTGTCTTATAAGATAAATAGTCCTTCCTGAAGTTTATCAGTCTACCCTTCACCTAGTATGACATGTCAGATAAGAATAAATGAGTATCTCTGAGGAGAGGTAGTGAGCAAATGAGATAGTAAGGTGGTTCCAAGTATCAGAATTATAGTGACACTATCTTAGACCACACTGCTTTCTCAGTTACTAAAGCTGAAGCCTCCTAGAGAAGTGAAAGTGCCACATAACTCAATCATTTTACTACACTCAGGAGATTTTAGGTAGTGTGAACTGAGGAGAATTTAGGTTGTGTGAATTTTGTGATCTCATCCACATATGCAGTCCTACTCCACATAAGCAGCTGCCTGAAGTAACAAGTTTCTTTAACAGATTTATTAAATAACATGGTTGCAAGTTTAGCAATTTGCTTGTTTGTTCCTGCAGGCTCGGTTCTCACTATTTGCTGGGAAGTTTTTACTTCAGAAACTTGCAACTGTAGGAATGATTTTTCTTTTTCTGCAAACTCAGTGAATAGTTTCTGCTGAGCTTTGTAACTCTCTGGAAATTTAACAGACCTTTCATCTACCATGCAAGTTTTCTTTTATGTGCAGACATTTTATTTTGGGGAATGTGAAAGTAATTTGATCTCACTCGTGTTAGCACAAAACAATTAACTGAATGAAACAAAAGCATATAAGAAATTCAACTTAATACTAGAGGTCAGAAGGTAGTTTTTATTTAAGTGTTCTCACCTCTCTAAATAAGAACTGTCAAAAGGCAGGAAAATGGTCTCAGGGAAGTATTTCTGGATCATAAGATTTCACATTGCATTACCCTATTCAAAAACATGTTCACAGTTTGTGTGTGTTATCTCTGAAGGCACAGTGGCACATACAACTATAAATATAAATCAGCCATAAGTATTTAGATACCTGGAGAGAAAAGAAAAATAATTAACTTATCTACTGATAATAATCATATATTTTGTGCTCCATGAGTATTAACATATAGAACACATAATTTTTTTACAAAAACAAGCAAGTGGGTATTTCAAACAAAAAGGGAAAACAGACAATTATTGAAAACAGGAAATTACTTCCAGGTTAGGGCAAAGAAATCTTTTAAATTTCCCTTTTGGGGTACACTGGAGACAGAGGCCATCTCCACTGAGCTCTGAAGGCATAGGCCTAAATTTGTGGTTTTCTATGATTACAAGGGAAAAGAGAGGTAGATGGAGTTCTGCTCTTTGTTTCCCCATAAAAACCAATATTCTTATGCAAACTCATATCAATTCCTCATTTTAAGAGAGAGGTGTTTTATTCAAATAAAAACCTTTTTATTAAATCACAAATATTCTTCAAAGACTGACTTTGTTTTTAGTAAGTGATGCAGAATGACTTCTTTGCTTTTGGACATAGAGCTACGTTTGCTTTACCAAACCTAACTTATCAAAGAACCAGTCTGTTTCATATGATTGGAGAAGTTACCATTTTCTTATCAATTAACACAATGATTTTCTGTAGATAACTTTTTGGTTATGGAGGCTGCTGATCTTGAAATCTGGAAACATGTTTGGCTTAGTTACTATCCTGGTAAAATGCTACTAAAAACTTCTTTATTTCATTTCCATCTTTTATAGGCAGGTATTTCCTGAATTATTTTGGTTTTCTTTTAATTTATATGTCGTTTGTCATCAGAGCCAGATGATTATATCTTTCAGGCACAACAATATTAAAAACAGCCTTGGGACTGGGTTTGTTCTAAGATGGATCACTAAAAGCTAATTGGTGGGACTTTCTGGAAATTATGAGCTTGTTTGGAGAAGAAGTGTGAAACTAAGGATGTCCTACTGCATTCATCACATTTTCTCTGGAATTTTTCATAGTTGGTCATATTCATTTTGAGCTACTTTATACTTGACACTAAAACAAAAAAAAAAGGCCAGTTTACTACTCCAAGCAGTGCAGTGTGTAAAATCAGCTTTAAATTTATTAGAAAGTACATCAAACATACATAGAGATTAATAAGCAATTTAATCAGAATATATGATATATTAAAAATGCAATATCTTGTGAGAAGACATAGATGAAAGTTGTGTAATGGGCTCATTAGATGTGCTACATCTTGGCAGATGGTACTTCACTAGTGATAACAGCAGCACTGACTTTAACGATAAATTTGTTATATAATATTTTGAATGTAAATTTACATAGTAGCTTGTAGATTTATGTAGTAGTTGAACATGTTATATTTTTTTTTAACTAGCTTTTTATTGATATAACAAAGCTAAACTAAAGTTCAATGGAAGCCTTTACCATTACTTTCGGAGACTTTGGGCACCCCCTAGGTGAGGTGTTAAAAGTAGTTAAATTCAGAAAAACATATTTAATGCAATGCCGTGACTGTTTTAACGAATATTGGTAACATAAGACAAGAAGTCATGGTGAAATAGAATGGGCAGGTAAGATTAAAGTGTAGAAAACTTCTGGAACAGGAGTTAACTCTGGAGATGCAGCTCAAATAATAAATGTAGGAAGAGAGAGAGAATGTAAAAATATGAAGAGGAATTTGGAAAGACATGCATTGAAAATGTCAGATTTTTTCATTTATGATGATCTATAACATGGTGGAGAAAGACTGTAGAAAATAATGTTAAACTCCTGTGTGATCAGGAAGGTAGTCAGATTTTCAAATAGCATTACTGATTATTGTATTAGTGCTTAAAGCCTGCAAGTCTGTTCTTTTCATTGTACCTATATCATGGCTAGGGCAAATATAAGTGAGAAAGGCAACACAATTCTGTAGTTTGAACCTGATCACTAAACAAAACATTTCCTTCATACCACAATAGTGCTTACTTCAAAATTAGTACACTGCAATTTAGACTTGCCCATAGTGTTTCATTATATGAAAGTCTGCCTTACTACTTATTGGTGCCAGGAAATAGCCCAATATTTATGAAGGAGTCAAGTACTTAGCATAAGAAGGAAGCAATTCTTTCCATCATCAAAGATAATCACTGAATGATTAGTAGATTTTGTCAACCATATTATCATAAAAGAAAATTATGAAATATATATTTTGTAACAAGTTGAATAGATAATATGTCTATAATTTCAGGAAGAACTATATTAAAGAAAAAAACCCAAACGTCTACTTGACAAATTTTCTTGCTGTATTTGTGTAATAAAACCTTAAATGGCTTTGTCCTTGAAGAGACCTGACTCAGCAACAGTCTCTGGTATGTCATTATTTATATGTACAGATCTAATCAGAACTTACATATTTAATAAAATATCATAGTGGCAATGATATTTGCAACCAGCAGTATCAATACTTGGCTGGGTGTCTACTATCCAACATGCAGAAAAGCATTGATGTTGATTTTTTTTTTTCATTTGGATTCCTCTCAGTTTTAAGAGATGTTGATCATTTTTCCTTCAAATTAAAACAAACAAAAAATATTTTAAATCTAAATTAAAAATTTAAAATAGTTCAAACAGGTTGATGCGCAACATTCACAGATCAATGTATATGTGGTAGTTCTGATAGATCAAGACATTTCAGGATAAAAACCATGGAGTCCAACTTGACATCTTAGAAATCCAGTAACATAAAATTTGGTGGTGCCTTAATGAACTTGATGGGTCATGATACTGTTTCTCCTACATGTGGTAATTTTATTTTTACATGTAGCATTTTTTATAACCTGTAGTAGATCTATATGAGAAAAGAGGTTTCAAATGAAGCATTATTCTATTTGATCAGTTAATCCTAATGCTGTAAGGACCTTCGTGTGCAATTAACATACATTCACTATTGATACCATTATAGACAGCAAAAATCCCTAAATGTGTAGCTTTCACATTCATCTCATAGAACTGTGATGATGTAGAACTTACTTTAGATAATCCATAGGCTTGTGATTAGTATTTTCTCCACAATTTTGATAGTGTTTAAAGATCTAACAAAAAGTAGTTGAAAACAAAGCAAAATAAAGAATCTTTGAACTTTCGTACCTGGTATTTCTTAGCCCATATTGATTTTTGTTGCTTTTCTTTTAAAAATTATCCATTACTCTTCAGTTAAGGTTCTAGTTGTGTTGATAATCTATTTTAAGTTAAAAGGTTCTGAATTCTTATTTAACCATAGTGAAAAAAAGATATTTTAGAAATAATTAAGGAAAATGACAATCCCTTTGGGGCGTATCCGTGGCTCATATTAATTAATTTAAAATGCTAACATCATATCTCTATCCTGATCTATTGACAGGACAGAAATCAGAGTCACAGCTATGCCACATTCATATTGAGTAGTATTTGCTTAGGCGACAGCCATACTTGTGTTCAAAGCATCATGAGGGATATCCTCACACTTAGCAAAGCAAGTAATAACCTAAAATGCTTCTTGGTTAAAGTTATATATTATGGTTTACCTTTTTATATTTATTGATCTGGAAATGTAAGCAAAACCTTTTATAAACCTGGGGGAAATGTCCAGTTTATCGTACGTAATGTTCTGTGAAACACTGTAAGAGGAATCAAAAATCGGAATGAAATCAGATTCCTTCTGCTAAAACTAAAGAAAGAGATTATTGTGAAAAATTCTGAGAGGTTAGAAAAAACTGTGTAGTTCATATATAACCTTCTTTTTTGCTATAGGTCTTATTACATATTCCACTAGCAAGAGCAATTTATAAATGGATGTTCAAAAGTAACCTTATTAGTCTTGGTTTTGAATTCTGTGTTTCTGCATAAGAAGAATGCTGCTAGATGCTGTCCATTGTCTTATCTTGGGAAGCTGCTAGCCCCATAAATGTACATTTGAAGTACAATCATATAACAAGTGACTATTCCCAGAATTTATTGAAGGTGAATTTGCAAATGTTGAAAACAGGTGTACAAGTGAAATGGCAAAATAATCTTAATAAGGAAAGTGACATATAACATACACAGCACAATGGACTAGGAAATCTGTGTATGTGTATGTAATATGACCCCAATTCCATTTTTCAGTGGGCTTTTCCTGCTGGACAGCATTCTTCTCCTCCCCCATCCCTTTGCAGAGGAAACTGCTCTCCTGCAGTGCCTGAGATGAGAACCAAAGTTTATAATGTGATGGAGAAGTAAAACAATTTTTAACTTGTAGATCATCCATAAGTTACACTTTGTTGTAAGTTACTCTTTTCACTGAAAGCAGGTGCAATTTAGTCTGTCTAGAGCTTTTATTTTTCTCGAAACTTGTATTAAATATTAAACTAATACAACCGTATAGCAACTGTAAATGATTAAACCTACTATAGAATTTCAAACATTTTTTCCAGCTGAATAAAATCCTAATTCTAAAGACTGCTGTAATGAATCATGATATATTAGCATTTCAAAACAACAATAATGACAGCAGTGAAAAAAATTCTTTTTTTTTGTAAAATTAGACATGACTTTAATCTTCATTATAATGTCACCCGCTGCTGCCAATATGCTTAAACATCTTTCATAGTTTTCCCATATCCTCAAAACTTTTTATTCTTATGCATATCACCTATAAAAATCATTCCCAGCTTCACAGGGGTGTGACATCCTGTGCAAAGCAGAAGATATTTTCCTAACCTGTTTACTAAAGAATTTTATTTTATCTATCTGGTTTTAATAACTTTCTGAACCAGTTGGTTAATTTCAACTAATAGCAAATAAAATCACAACAAAAGCTGCTAGAAAATGACCACTTGCATATAAAGTCCCAAGTTAGGCATCCCTGAAAGGGAGAGGGCAGAAATCTCTCTGCGTACTTCTTTTAGGATCAGCTGTCTATCCAAAGGCAGACACATTCTCGTCATCTGATTATCTTAAATTTGACAGCAGACTAGCATTGATGCTGCTGTTTCTTGCCTAGGATGAATATTGCTGAAATATGGACAGACTTGTGAAAGGAGAGGGAAAAGGCTTTGATAGAACAGCTGGCTAGGTGACAAAGTACATGAAGTACTTTCACCATTCAGAAACAGTTTGGGGTTTTTTTTCTGCTTTATTTTCAGCATTTTAAGTTGGGGTAGAATAAAGAAGAGATTCACATAAAGGAATTCCTTTGTTTGAATGGCTTTTATTCTGAAAACAGAACAAAAACCCTCTTGAACATAAGGTGTAGTTTGTAACTGCAGGAAAAAAACATATAATGTTCAATGATTAAATATGAATTGGACACTTCTAATAGAGATGAGGGGTCAAGCTCCTCACATTCCTAAGTTCAGTAAAATTATTGCCAGGTTTTCTAGGAATATATGATTATTCTTTTAGCTGGAACATTCTGAAACAGCTGCATAGAGTCATGCAGCTCAGATTCCTCTTCTCTGTCTTAACCAGGGTAAATCATGCTTATGCACATTTATCACAGTCCCAAACAGACAACAGACTATGTAACTCATCAGGATGTGCAAATATAGGCTCAAGGGTTCTGTCAACCCACTCACAGGATTTCTGCCAGAGCTGGCTAACATCTGAACTCCTGAGATGGCACCTAGGTACAACTGGCTCCAGGCGAACATGTGCACCATGAACACCTCCACCTTGTGTGGAGGCAGCTACAGTGACAATCTCTGTGGCTTGCAAAAAACTTCTAGTTGTGAAAAATAACTTTATTAAACAAGCAAGTGCCAGTTAAATTCACAAGTTATATTCTTTTAGGAATACAAGTGCTGTTAGCATCCATAGTTTAGCCAGGATAAGCTCAGATTCAATGATAATTGAAAATTTACCCATGAAGTCGACATAAAATACTTGGTACTTTGTAAACCCAAATGAAGTGCGTGGGTTTGTGGCTGAAAAGTACAGTTTAGCCCTGTGAAAAAAATGTTGCTTTTGAGCACAAGTTTATTTTGGTATATCTTAGTTCAATCTGTTAGAAGCTCAAATAGATAGGTAAAGACCCATTTGTTCCCCTCAACTCTCAATCAAAAAAAATCTACCTAAATTTTACTTCAGGCACTAGAGTGTGTTTTTTAAGGTCCATTTGTTTTCCAAAACCCTCATCTTACTTTGCACATGTACAGATGAACAGACATCCCTAGAACTCTTATGAGTTCACATATGATCACAATTCGTAAATGAAATAACTTCTCATCTAAAGCTGATAAATACTCTCTAGACATCTTGCAATTTTAACCCATTAGAAAATTCTGTCGAGATAGAGGAACACACTTTCTGCTTTCAATCCTTACTTAAAGCAACTAACCCTATATAGAAGCAACTGAAATGTCTTGAACTTTGCCTCCTTTCAGCAGTGAGTAGATTCATTTTAGGATAATTAATTATTCTTATCATATATCAAAGGCTGAAAAATTTTCACCACTCTTTTATGAATTAATTTTCAAATAAGTACAATATCACCTTTTATTTTTCCCTGCAGAAAAATGTAAGTAAAATGTTTTTTTTACAAAATAAAGTCTTTCCAATAATTAAAAAAGACAAAGAGATATCAACTGCTTAGGAAAATCATTTCTTACTGCTCAGTTAGATCACCAATAAGAATAGCTACCAATTTCATAAGAAGGGAAATAATCTAGAGGAAGATGGATGTAGGATGATAAAGGAATAGAATGAAGATTCAGCCAGCATAGATATAAATTACTAGATTAATTTTAGAATCTTTGCATGGTCTCCTGCATCTAATAAGAAATATGGTATGTAGAATTAAATCCAAATATAAACTTAAACAAATTTCTGATAAAAATAAAGCTCAATTACGAACTATGAATACATGCCTCATTTTATACTTCTGTATTAACCATTAAGCTAACGAAGGCACAGCATTATGCTTCTCATTATTTATATGATGTATCTGGACCACAAATAGTATTTACACAAAACCAGCCCTATTTTCCAGTGGAATCAATTGTCTAATGGATCATAGAGCAAGTCTTATTTGCATTGTGGGTCACTTATTCAGCTTTAACATCCAACTGGAAGTTGCATTTGCTTTCCAACTCTTCCATATAATGGAAATTCATTGTACCAAATAGCTTGTTTGGATTTATTTAGCAAGAAAGATTTCTTTTTGTCTTAAAATACACCTCAACTGCAAGTATATGAACTTAACTAGGACTCAAGGAAGCATGGAACAACAACCAAGGATGGTTGTTGTATATCCAACCCAGGGATGACTTGGATGTACAAACATAGAATAAAGACACTGTGGATTCAGGGATGCAGCTCCACCAACAGGATTTCCTCTTCTCATCCATTCTTACTGACATCTTAGTACTAAAACGCAAAGCAGATGGTCCTCTTTGATAGTGTTATATTTGTGAAATGCAACCTTGTGTCACTTAAAGAGTTCTGATACATGCTGAGGTGAATTTTCAGGATTTTTTTTAAAGAAGACTGTCCATCATAATAATGTAAGAGTCAGTGAACCCAGGATCAGATACATTGCTTAAAGGAACTAATTAATTAAGGGAGGTTGAATAGAACAGCATGAAACAGAAGAAATATAAAGTACCTTTTTTCCTCCATGTTTCTGCACCGTGGTGACTAATGTTTATTAAGTCCCCATAGTGAGATGCTGAGAGGTTTTTCTCAAGATCTCATGCTGTTTTAAAAGGAAACAATGGTTTGTGGTAAAGTCAACTCATGCTGAGCTACATTAACTGCACCGTGTTATCAGCTGATAATGGTGTTATTAACACATTACCCACTGTGTATATTTGTGAATTAGGATATTTCCTTGTTAATGGAATTGAGCCATTTTCTTTGAAATGGCAAGTATTAGGCATTTTGACACCATTTAGGAGAGGTTGAGAATACAGCCCCATTTATTGGGTGGATTTTTTTTTTTGGATCTTCCCCCTTTAAACTTCAGGAAGTATGTTTACTTTTACTCCACTGTCTTGCTTTGAGATTTCATTGAGACCATTGAAAGGGCATAATTTTTACAATGGAAGAAAAATATATAAATGTGTTATATTGGAGAATACTCACATCATAAATTCTGAACATTCCCAAAGGTCACTCACAAACACCTCAGTAAATGATGACTTTTATGTTGCATTATTGAAAGGCTGTTGATGAAGTATAGGAATTGGGTTTTTTTCTAGTTAGATAGCACTGGCCAAACTCTGGAGTGTAGTAGAAAGTCCAGTTTCTTGCTCATTAGAGGAGAGTTGAAAGTAAACACATTTCCTGTAAATTAAATATAATCAGTAAGCCTACCCAACCACATATTTGTTACACATGATCAAATAAAACAAAATGTACTCTTCCTAAAAACAGTGAGTCAAAACATGTTGCTGTGATTTTCATGCTTATTTGCTTCCTTCTGAACCTAAGACCATGACATGAATAATGATATAATCATTATATAAATACAGGGAAGCAAATGACAGCACAATTATGTGATTAAAAATTACCTTTATTTGTGCTTTCCTGTGTAAGGAAAAGTACATACTGTTCAATTTGTAAACATTAGCAAGAACAAAGCAATACCTTTCATCTAAGATCATTTCATGAACTTGCAATTGGAGGTAAATTAAAGCATTTTTTTTTAATATTTGCCAGGTAAAGAATCCAAGGACAAGAATTCCAGACTAGGAAACCCTGAAAGAAAAAAAAAATTCTTCTATATTTCATGAGATAATGAAATTTAAGCTGTTTACTCACAGCTTCATTTTTTTTTTCTTGAAAATATTTCCAGCTGAAAGTAATTAAATAATTAAATAGTCTTAATGAAATGCACAAAGGTACATCTTGCTGGAAGCTGTAAATTTTCAGGGTAATCAAAAGGTTGAGGTCTTTTAATTTTGTTGTGCAAAGAGGGTAAAGACTCAAAATCAAATAACAATACATGTTGATATAAAGCAGTACCATGTAATCTATGTCATATCATAGAAGTTCTTCACATTTCAGTAACATAAACCAAAAATGTCTCAAATATGTAGCTTAATCATTAACTTCTAAAGGTTTTGTGGATTAGTGGTAACTGATATTAAGAAAATATTGGATTATCCTTTAGTTCTATTATGCATATTCTTCAAGATCTTGAGCTCCTTCTTTATCTTCTCTGACTCAGCTCCTAATTTGTGTCGTGGATGTAGTAAATTTTTCATTTGTGAGACCCATCTGTATTTATATATATATATTTTTTTTTTTAATTCAGGCTTCCTCTTTCTGTATACTTGGATAGTAACAATCACAGCCCAACTCATGTCTACATAAGCTTCTAAATGCTTCTAAAAGAAAAATAAGTCATGAGAGATTATGACTTCCAGTGCAGACAATTTATCTAAAGGTCTTAAGTTTACCTGGGAGCTCTAAATCTCCTTGGATCTCCTGGACCACTGAAACAGAGATATGAAAACTGTCTTTATACATTCAAGAAAACTTTAGCTGAAGTCTTTGTGTTTCCTTCTTCTGAGCCAAAGTGGGGTAGATTTTAACTGGTTTGGGTTTTTTTTTACCCAGACTATACAATAAGAATGCAAGAAAAGACCATCTTTCTTTTATGTGCCTTTAATTTTTACATTAAGATCTCTGCTGCAGATGATATAGTTGAGCGAATGCTTTGTGCTAAATAAAAACATTGCATCACACAATATTCAGCATTGTGAGTAAAGTTCTGTGTAGTTTTATAGCCCTTTTCTACCATAGAGCCCTTAAACTATCAAGGTATTTACATTTTTTCATTCTGTGTAGTGAAGCAGTCCCACCCAAATTCCACTGCAAAGTATGAGAATGTCTTTAGAGAAAACTCATAGTGACTTTAATATATAAATATTTAAATATAAATATATACATTTTATGTTTATATATATGTATAAAATATATACTAAAAGTAGACCCAGCACTACAAGAGATTTCCAGTTTCTATAGCTTGTATTTATTTGTTGCATAAGATATAACATAATGTTTCTAGTGTTTTCATTGATATTGCCATAGTACACAATCACCAAGAAAACACATGGTGACAATGTCCTTTCAGATGAAGAATGCCCTTATGAAATATTGGTCCTAAGTCTGACCAAGGGAGAAAATATATTGCTTTAAATAGAGTCTTTTCTTGTTTCTTCTTGTTTGTTTGTCCTCTTCATAATCAAAATAAATCAATGGATATTTTATGCAGATAACACAAGTACTGAGGAATTTGCAATAGATAACTTTGATTAGCATCAGTTTGATTGTACAAATTTGATATACCTGTGAGAGGCTGTGCATCTGTAAGAGTTTCAAGAAGCAAAGTAACAATCCAGCAACTATTTCAGAGTGAGCTGACATCCCTCTCGGGTGATTGCCCATTCAAGCTCTTGGAAAAGGTGTTACCTTTTCTCTTTGCTTTATACCGCCTTGCCAAATGGATTTTAAATAGCATCTTTAGACAGTGCTCCTATGATCACTCTTAGAGCTCAGAGACACTGAATTCTATACAAAATGATCTTCCAATAAATGTTAAAAGTTGGGTAGATAATTCAGAGCTGGAATTAGAGTAAGGAAAATAGCCCAAAATGAGAGATTATCAAGGCTGACAGTAATAAAAATATCTGATGAAATCAATCAAAAATAGTTGAACTGATATGGCAGTGATTTCACTATATCACTATATTTCACTATGACTTCACAACCTAACCTTTGCTTATTCATACATTTTGGTAATGTGGAGAAAATATAATTTTTCATGCTAATAAATAAATGGAGGCCAAAGTATAATAAGTGCAATGCTGAGGTTTTGCTATATATCTCTTACCCTACATAGTTTCTTCTTGGAATTCTTTGTATGAAAATCCATTGCCCACTCAGGAAGGCTGGTACCAGAGTTGCAAGAAGTTTTTTATTGCCATCCTTCTTTGCCTTTGTGTTTGCATCTTCCTGTTTTCTCCACTTGTATCTGGCAGGAAACTGGAATGATAAGACTGTTTTGTGCAAAACTATGCAATCATATTTTTAATAAGTAGACTGGAAATTCTTTTGTTATAAAATATTTATTTCTAAATACATTTATTTGCAATAAAGCAAAGAACAGGAAAAACATATTTCATTTGCAAATTGAAACAATATAGTATTGTTTTCTAAATGTATGATGCTACTTAATTTCCCTACAACATTTCCTTATTAATTTATGCAGTTCATTAAGTTTAACTGGCATCTACAGAAAAAATGATCTTACAGTTTGATTTGCAGCAGGGGGAGATGTACTCATAATGAATATCTTGGTTCTGCTTTCCCCACATATTTTTAGCTAGGAAAGCTGTATTTCTAGAGGGGTGTCCTCTGAACAACAACTACAGAAAATTTCCCTTTGCATTTCTATTAAAATAAAAAAACACTGAAATGAAAAAACAATTATGCACTTTAAATTTTAAGTATTTAGTGACTTATTTCTAGATAAAAGTTCTGCAATTTTAAGAGTATTCTGAAAAGAAAAATAAATGTAATTGTTATTATGACTATGGTGCATACATATCTTGGGGATTGAGGACTGATTGGAAGAAGTGGGATCCACTTGAGTAAGAAGGCTAAGTGACTAAGTAGGGGGACTAAGAATTCCTCATATCAACTAAGGAAAAACAACAACCAGTATTCAACTGGTGAAGTCAAAGTATGTATTTAAAGAGACTTCTATAGATGAAGATTGTCATTTCAGCTGAGTTTCTTTCTTGATATATGTTTTTCTTAAAATCACCGGAAAATTTATAGCTAAGGATTAGCTGTGTCTGTGTATGTACTTCAGCGTGACTGCTAACAGCAAGACCATGAGGGGGAAGTGTGTCATGCAGTAACAAATGACATGATTATTTTAATTATATTACGAATGGTTAAATATACCTTTATTTTACTAAAGACCATGAGTAACAGTAGTTCAGTAAAGCAATGTGTGTAGCAGTAGGAGAAATCTGGCATTGTTTTGAGATTTAGAAACCATGGGAAATAGTTCTTGTATGAGGGTTTCTCTAGAAGTGCTGTGAAAGACGCCACTTAGAAAGCTGAAAAGAGTAAACTTTGGCAAAGCTGATATGCAGCCTCTAAATCATGATCTTCTTTGTAACTGAAGGGAAAAACAAACAGTAATTTAGGATATTAATTTCTTCTTAAATGAATACTCAAGTTCTTTGATTTAGACATGAAAAAATCAGGAATAATACAGTAGAAGAAAGAGTGTGGCTTAGGTAAGTCAAGTGGAACTAAGTTTCCGTAAAAGTCTAGGGCATTTTTATTGTATTACAATGTAAATACATTTTGTCAATATCAAAGACACTTGATGAGAAGCAGTCTCATGTCAACAAGTGTTATCCCTGAAAACCTCTGAACAGCTGGTGTTTGAATGAACTAGGAGCCTGGTAATTCTAAGAGAGGTCTAGGCAGAAAGAAAAAATGCTCTATAAGTGAAAAAAAAAACAACAACAACAACAAATTTTAATAGCGTGAAAAACCACAAATGGCTTGTACTGTTAATTCATTTACAGTGGTACACACACTCACAGTCCAAATTTTCTAATTAGTACAAAAGAAAGTTCATCAGCAAAGCTACAGTTAGCAGCTGTTTTATCGTAAGAAAAAAACCAAACAAACCAAACCAAACCCGCCTAAGCCATATAAAAGCTAAACTTTTTTCTCATTTGCCAGGTTCAGAGACAATGACCAGGGTCAGATACAGCCCAGTGACTGCACCAGGTTGTTGGTGCCAAGGCAGGGATGAGGTCAAGCCAGGACTTCAGCCCATAGCTCAGGGTCCCTGTCTGGACAAATGAGATAAGTGGCCCAGTCATGCTGCTAAGGGCCCAGGATTAGTCTCGAATGAAAGCAGTTCTCACAGACAGAAGATCAGCCAGGGTCTCCCTGCTGGTTGTCTGGGAGCCTTCCCTGGCTCCTCTGCTAGACTGTTCTTTCAATGACACTGCTGCACCATCTCCAAGTTGACCATGAGCCTCAGCAGCCAAATCCACCAGAGGAAGGATGTTTTTATGGCCATTCCCAAGATTCTCAGAGACCCCAAGCCAATTATTTTAGCATGGTTTCTGAGGTGTCATGATAAGGTGTTGGCATTCACTCAGCATCCAAGGAATGGGATGTTAATTAAGGGGGTGTCTTCCTCCTTTTTGTCAGGGAAAAAACATTCTTACAAGTGAAAATTTTTGTCCTCATTCTAGGGTCTACTTCAGACCATTTTTGCCTGTTTTCTAACAGATTTTATCCTTAGCTCTTTCTTTACTCTTCTGTAACTTTGTGTTACATATGACTTTGGCATACAGAGTGTCCTGTGCATACATTGGATCCACTTGTTTCTTTCTGTTACTACTAAAACCTGTTTTGCTCAGCTTCTAAGTTTGCATTATTAACAGAGGAGCCATCGATATCCTTAGTAATTCCAATATGATATTGCAGGTCTCTGATGTCACCCTAGTCCTCTACTCTTAGATGCTTCATGATTATTATAGTGCAATCAATCACACCTTCTCCACAGAATAACTATGTTCCTATGTTCCTATAACTATGTAGAATTTGTTAATAGAATTGTAACACAGACTCATGTAAAGTCAAAGTAAACAAAAATGACATAACAGCCACTTGGTCATTAGGAAATTGCTCTTTCAGCTTAACTGATTAAAACAAAGCTCCAAGCAAGTCAAGATGGAGTCCAGTAAAGGCAAGCCTCACAGCCCAGCCTGAGGCTTCACAAAGTTAGTAAAAACTCTTATTATCAATGGCAATACTTAGTTTGCATGCTGTAGCTACTTTTTAAGTAAAAAGATACATTTAAAATTTAGCAGTCTTGCTCATGCTTTAGATAGAATAATTTAACCTGTCATTTACCTTCTGGGAAGTTGGTGTCAAGGTAATAGTTTTAGTACTGCTGGTTTTCTAGGACAGGTCTTAGTATCATAACACCACCTAAACTCAGAACCTATAAATGTGAATGTAACAACTTACACAGTAAGTAGCTCATGTTGACTATACTCCTGTTTTTGAAGTGTTTCTTCTTGCTGAAAACAGGACCAGAACGGAAGAAGATAAATTAATTATTAACTTTGTTAAATAAAGATTAATTATGCAATAATATGTCTATCATAGATTGGAAATAGGGAAATTCCACTTGTCTTGAAGTATTTCTGTACTATATCTAGGACTCATATTAATCATTCACATTGTTTATCATTGATACCATCCATGAAGGTTATTTGTCTGATCTTTTAAATTTTTCAATATTTGCTTTTAATAAATATGTCACTGAACCATAAAGGTTCCATAAAATCTTTCTATGTGTTTGTGATTCTGTTCAGTACCTATTGTTTCACTGTACTGAAACAATGATGTTTCACTGTACAAATCTTTAAAGCCAGTTATTGGATTCAAACCTACCTAAAAGCAAGAGAAAAAACAAGAGCAAGCATTTCTATAAGCAACACCATAAAAATAATTCCTTTTGATATCAGTGTATTCCTCTTTATAATTCACATGCATACAAAAACAAGTAAAAAGCAGTCATTCTTTATAGAACATGTCGAATAATAGAACTTGTATTAAGAATCATGTGTGGATTCAAAAGTTTTTAGCTTCAGATGGTCATGGATAAGAGAAAGTGTTTAAATATGCATACAGCATTTCCAGCTCAGAAATCTGTGATCCAGTGAGATTAATACAGTATCCAGGGGAAGTATTGCTATGTATTTTTATAGTCTTGTGCTTTCTTCCCTGTGTCTGCTTTTGGCTATTATCAGGGAAAAGGCTGGATTAGATGTACCTTTGAACTCAACTAGTATAGCTGTCCTATTTTTCTATATTACTTGCCACAAAGGTATTCTTCATTTGTAATCATATCTAGTTATTTGCCTGAAACCAGACAACAGAGGAATAAAGGAACTCTAAAAAACATCATAAACACTTTCTAATTCCTTATCAAGTGACACTTAACACTTGGCTGTTGAAAACCAGATCAACTTTGTTTAAATTTTGATAAAATATAATTTACAGTCCTATAATCTCCTAAATTAGAATCGCTACTGATATAATCATCCTGTCTCTGTGGGCCATCTGAAATTTTCTTCAGATGGAAGACACCAGATAGAAGATTCAAGAGAATCTACAGAAGGTACAATGTGTCCTCCAGAAATACGATCTATTCCAAGAATTTCACAAGCAGATGTTGCTCTCATGCATCCAAAATAATTTTTTTTTGACTCGGAAAGGAAATGATATGAAAAATCTGGGATAAAACAAAGATGGTAGCATAGGTGATAAGTGACAGTAATTGGGAGAGTTCACAAATGGAAAAGAGAAATTATACAAAACCACAAAAAATCCACCCACCCAAGAAAAAGAACCAAAAAATTTAGGACAACCAAGAAGTTGACACATTAAGGTCAAAGTTGTCACAATAATGTCATTGATAGACTAGGATGAAAGGGCATAAAATGGACTTAAGACATTAGAAATAGTAAACAGAGTAAAGAATTAGTGCTAGAGAGGCATGGGTACACAAAAGAGGAAAGACTGACTGCAAAACAGGAAGATAATGATGCAATTTAGATAAAAGATTTTAGTAATAAAAAAAAGTCAGGATATTAGGAACAAGAGTAGAGGCTAGAATTATCAAGAAGTGGAATCATTGGAATGGACAGATTGAGGTAAAGTATTGTGGTGGTGGTCCTGTAGAGCTGCACTGCAGAAAAATATCATTTAGTCCAAATTTGAAAAAAGTCATGTGTAATCCAGGTGTTAAATCCTGTTGCAGGGCAAATCAAGATTAAGAACGTCAGAAGTGATATTTTGGTATAATTGTTGAATGTTATAGGAGCTGGACTGGATTATTTCTATGCATATGTGAGAAAATGACAATGTGAAGAAATTAAGGAAAATATGAATATCATAACATTCGTAGAGATTGCTTTAAATGTGGTGGCTCTTGAGATGCATAACTTCTCTTTTGTGCCTCATTGTGTATCACATTAAGGAAGTGATGGCTAGAATTCATTTTGTAAATAGATTGGTAGCAATGGTCAATAAATTCCTTTCACTGCTTGACTGTGTATATGCATCTGTGACATCATTAATACCTAATTTTACAAGCAAATGTTGGCAAACTCCAGAGGTTCTTCTTTTGTCTTTTTCCTTCTTTTCTTTTTCCCTGCTTTTCAAATGTGAAGTTTCAAAAGTAATTTTGTTCCAGCATAGTAGGATAGAAAGGAAATATCCAAAAACACTGACTAATTTTCAAGACTGTGCCCCTGGCTGTATCCACCCACCACAGTGAAATATTGGATTAAACACGTACCTTACAAAGAAATTCCATAATGGGACTACACTACTGCAGGTATAGAATTACTGTAGGTGTGCTATGTGACTTTTATAGAGCACCTTGAAAATTTTATATGGCCTGATAATTTGAATTATATTCATTCTCTCTATTCAAAAAAAATATGTTTAACCAAATAACAGTAAAGATCTCATGCAGCAAAAATGTCCAAGGATTCCATGTCCATGAAAAATAAAAGTATTTTCTGTCAGTTCATGTCACATATCTTACAATTTGCTTACCCAAAAAATTGAATGCATTTGGAATTTTAAGAAAAGGGAATCCAGCTGTGCTAGATTAACATTTAAATTCTACATCTGTCAAGTCCTTTTTACAATGATGTTAATCTGTAGTTTTACATGCCTACACACCTATGTTAAAACTTCTCTGTTTTCAGGTAAAAACACAATCTAATTCTGGAATTATTTCTTTTACATGATAATTTCTCAATGTGGGTTTTTCTCTTCATGCTTCTTCATTTAATTTCATCAAAAAAATTGAAGCAGAATTATATAGAATATTCACTGAGATTTCAGTTCTAATAATGAAAATTATAAAACTCTCTTTTTGTTCCCCTCTTGAGGAAGGGTAACTGGTGCCCAAAACTCATTCTCAAACTGAGATCCTTCAGGTTTTATCTGTCACCTACTCCCCTTTGACTTGAAAAAATTTATCTCTAGTAGCAGTACAAACTATATTCTTTGAGTCTTTATTTTTCCCTCCATTTTGTGACCTTCTCATTCCTCTCTTCATACAGCTCTACTAAGGACCATATATTTGTTATTGTTTAAGACAGAAAGCAGTGTTCAGAGTTGCCTGGCAGCAAATTTGTAATATTCCCAGTAATTAGGTCATGGGAAATGGGAGATGGAAGAAATGGATCTTTGCAGCCCAGAGGGAAATCTGCTAGAGCCTGACTGATTCCAAAGTTTTGGCATGGAAAACTTGTCATTTGATGATTAGTTTCCAAACCTCTCTTATGTCAAATAGTGCTGTTTGTTCATAAAACATGGTACAATGGTCTCTCCCCAAGGCTCACTAGAACAAACTATGTGACAACAGAAAGCTGCTGGGAGTATCAGTAATTGCAGTCAATATGATTTAACTGGCAACACAGTTTAGAAATTCTTTGCCTAACTGCACTTGTCCTGAGCACAGAAGTGGAGCAGAAGGCCTGTAATCAATATGTGTATACACATAACATGTATATGTATATTTAAACATTATTTATAGTGTATTATATGCACTATGAATGTTGAGGTATTAGTATAAAATATAGAATAGATCTGGGAGTTGTACATATGTATTTTTATAAATTTATATATTAATGTAATCTTAGTGATCTTCCAGGCTAAGTAGGTTTCAATATTACAAATTTCAGAAAGACAAAAAAACCTCAAAAAATATTTCAAAGGATTACTTGGGCATAAATTGATGACTTGAATAAGTCATCATTGACTGCTTCTTTCAGATTGCTGCATATTGTTACATAAAACCAGGACATTATACAGTAAAATGAAAGCAACAAAGAGCATTTTCACTACTGGTGTGCTCTAAACCAGAGCATTTTCAAGTAATTTAAAATATCATAAGACTTATAAACTTATGTACATAAATTCAAGGATAAAGTTTAAAAAATTAACTGTGCTGCAAATTCATTCATATAATTTGCTTCTTTCAAATTTATGCAGTCAGAAGTTTTTAAAAATTCCTACACATTTTTAGGTTTCATACTAATTAGCAGTCGTGTGAGGCAAGGATTCCTGAATACGAGCATAGGATGATTAATCAAGCCATGAAAATATGGTGGTAGTATGATAACCAAGGCTGAGTAAACTTGGGTGCCACAAATGTGGGTATGAAATAATTTCTACAGCACAATAGAGTACAGACTGGATACTAGGTAATTCTGATCTTACAGTCTGATCTCAGCCACTCTGTTACTCTCACAGCAAGAGATTAAGGTCTGAAACAGTATCTTCCTGCAGTAAGAGAATGAGTGATGATGTTAAAAGATGACAAAGATGATTAACACGTGTGCCGAAGTGAAAAAAAAATGTCATTAGCAGCTGGAGAGCCTGGTCTAAGGTGCTAGGAAACCAAGTAGAAAACAAGGTAGGAACAAAATGTGGCATTAGTGCACATTCTGTCACAGACCACCAAAGAACAGGGACAAAGGGGGCACAAGTAGATTTTGTCTGTTAATGTTCCCAGTGAAAAAATTGATACTTGCTTAATTCTGTGGTGTTATATGACTCATAAATAATAATTAAGTACAATAGTAATTATAATTAACTGAAAGCTGAAAATATTTTATAAGTAATCGCAAAGAATGATCACGGTGTCTGAAAGCATCAGATCCTTAGCATATTTAAGGACTGATTTCAGAGATAAGACTATCATAAGAACTGTCATTGGCCTGCCAAAAAAAAAAGGAAATATCTCAACTGTTTTAAATTATCAGAACTCTATTGAAGTAATTGAGGAAATATTAGTTTGTATCAGCACAGGCTATGTTACTTTATTCTGTGTCAGTTCAAGAATATTATTAGGTAACTGACACCACAGAAGTAACAGCAATAATAAAAAATATTAACAATTTTGATCTTATATCCTGATATTACCAGATTGACTTGAAGGAGAAGAAGAGATAAAGAAAATTAAAATCCTTTGTGAAATCAAAGAATTATAGAATCATTAAGGTTGGAAAGGACCTCCAAGGTCCGTCAAGTTCCAGGTCCAGTCATTCAATGAATACTTCCTTGAATACTTCCAAGAATGGTGACTCAACCACTTCTCTGGTCAGCCCATTCCAACGCTTAACTACCCATTCAGTGAAGAAATTCTTCCTGATGTCCAACCTGGATCTGTCCTGGTGAAGCTTCAAGCCATTTCCTCTTGTCCTGTCACTGGTTGCCTGGGAGAAGAATCTGACCCCGATTTGTGAACAATCTCCTTTCTGGTAGTTGTAGAGAGCAATAAGATCTTCCTCATTCCTCCTTTCCTCCAGTCTAAACAACTCCAGCTCCCTCATCCTCTTATCTATGCTTTCAGTCTTGGATTCTGTCATGCTAATGAATGATCCCATACTAATCTGTTAGGTTGTTACAGAGCTAAGCGAGTCTGGGGAATATTAAAGCTCCTCACACACTTCCAAAGCATCTTCATAAGATGGAATGATGGGACTTGATGTTTAGGATGGCAGTGTGGATTGTCTGAAAATGAATGCAAAACAAATTAACATTACCTAGCAAATATCATTTTTGTCGAGGGAGGTGTAACAAGAAAGTTACCTGAGACACTAGGTAGAGTAAGCTGTCAGGCTGTAGATATCTTTGTTGTACTACAGATGAGTATTAATGACTTTACTGCTTCTAAATATGTCAGACATAGATAGAGAACTATTTTCATATCTTCAATATTTGTAATATATAAACCATTCATATTCAGTTTCAAACTTTGTCATAATAGTTAACCTTTAATATGTAACAAAATTGCTCTTAGATATGCCTGTGACTTTGGAAGGATGTAAAATAGATGACTAAGTTTTACAAAATATAAGGCGATTTAATCAAATTTGTCTGTGATAATTTGGGGGACACTTGTATTATGTAGCTAAATTTATAGAAAATATGGTTCAGACAGGTAGGCAAATGAAAAAATTTCACATTGTACTGCGTTTGTGTGGCAAGATTTTGGTAATGGGGAGGCTAGAGGGGTGCCTTCTGTGAGAAGCTGCCAGAAGCTTTCCAATGTCCAACACAGCAATTTCCACCCAGCTCCAAGATGGACCCACCACTGGCCAGGCCAAGCCCATCAGCAATGGCAATAGTGTCTGGACAATTACATATTTAAGAAGAGTAAAAACTCTGCTGCAAAACTGCAGCTGGAGAGATGAGTGAGAATATGTGAGAGAAACTTCTCTGAAGACATCAAGATCAGTGCAGAAGGAGGGGCAGGAGGTGTACCAAGCGCTGGAGCAGATTCCACTGCAGTCCATGGTGCAGACCATGGTGAGACAGCTGTGCCCCTGAAGCCCATGGAGTTCCACCATGGAGCAGAGATCCACCTGCAGCCCTTGGAGAACCCCATGCCAAGGCAAGGGTTGCTTGAAGGCCTGCTAGCAGGCTCCTAGCAGGATCTCTGGCCTGGTGGAGCACTTTTACTGGCAGCACATGTGACCTCATGGGGGACCCACTCCAGTCTGTTCCTGAAGGCATCCCTGCTACAGCAATTGGTGAAGAACTGCAGCCCATGGGGAGAACTCACCGGGGAGTAGTTCTTGGAGGATTGTCTGCTGAGGGAGGAAATCCTTTCTGGAGCAGAGGAAGAGTTTGAGGAGTCCTCCCCATGAGGAGAAAGAAGTGGTAGTGTGTGATGAACTAACCAAAACCACTGTTCCCCATCCCCCTGTGCTGCTGGAGAGAGGAGGAAGAGAATGAAGCTAAGCTCAGAAGGGAGGGGTGGACAGAAGGTGTTCTAAGATTTCATTTCATTTCTCATTACTCTATTCTGATGTGATTGGTAATAAGTTCAAATAATTTCCCCACTTTCAGTGTGTTTTGCCAATTTTGATAATCAGTGAGTGATTTCTCCTTGTCCTTAACCCACGAGCCTTTCATATTTCCTCGTCCAGCTGAGGAGGGTAGTGATAGAGAAGATTAGGTAGGCACCTGGCACCCAACTGATGTCGAACCACCACACCTGTTCAGAATATTTTGCTTGAATATGGAACTAATTTTCTGTTCATGTAACATTAAAAAAGGTGACCTGTAATAGGATTAGGAAGCAACTTTTTAATTTGTGCGATGACAGTTACCTTGAGCACAAAGAAAAATGGTTTGTTGCATAAACAAGCTCATTAAAATTGTTGTGTAATAAACACCCCATTTTAAACACTTCTATATTTTAGCATTCTCAGTGCATGGTGAACATTAAATAATGAGTTCATGTTTTTAGCATCATTTTAATTAGATAACATCTGGGTGGACATTTTTCATATTCAGATGGATTTTCTTGCTGCTTCACTTATGAGTGAAGATTGATGCTATAAATTTTGGGATGTATGTAAGAAAGTTTATTGTTCAGCCAGGCTAAGATAAGCTGTTGTATTAGACTACTAGTGATCAATTTCCTGATAGTTAGCAATCTAGAGTGAAGTGAAAGTTTCGGGAAAAGAAACCCACAGAGTTATATTCTTTTATGACAAGACAAAAATCAGAAAGTATCTAATTGTAAACTTTGACTAGTCTATGTCACCATCTGAGAAATCTAAGCTATTCTACTGATACATACCAGTTGAACAAGTCAAAAGAATTCTAGTTTCACATCTTCTAGTAAAACTTCATATAAATATCTGATTATATGGTTTAACTTGTTTTCTTCGTAATTTTTAAAACTCCCTTCTTTATTACATACCCCTTAAAACATTAACCTTTAAATTAAAAATAAGCAAACAAAGTAATGTCAGTGTGGTAAGCAGGGCAAGGTATTCTCAGCAGCAGAATTTCTACTATAATATATTTTATCTCACAGCTCAATATTCATTTTGTTACCTAACACAGACTATAATGATTTTGCATTAATTCCTTAAACGTTTCAAGAAGCTCTGGAAGAAGGTTATAGGGGGAAAACCTATAAAAAAGCAAAAAGGGAAGCAGAATAATTAGTAGATGAAAATTCTGCTGAATAATGCTGAAATGGTGATGTTTGCAATGCTAATCTTATAATTGAAAATAATATGTTTTGCAGAATTATCCTACAATTCACATGGCACATTTTCTCCTGAATTATCATTTCTTGAGCAATACTCACTTCTAAGGTAATCACAGGATACTTTAGGACTCAGTTGTTCGGGCAAAATTATTGTGGAAGTCCTGTCAGAACTAGTTCAATCCTCCCTAACATTTTTATCAGGAGAAGTGCATAGGGCCTGATTCCAATTTACTCTATTTACTTTAAATATACAGATTTTTACTGATTCCGTATTTTGAAATTATATTGCTGTTCCATAATTGTATATGATAAATTAGGCAAGTGTGTTACAAACTAGATTTCACTAAGCCATTTACTCATGATCCAAAATCTCCAGAATATACAATACCTTGTCAGTTCTGTGTCTTTCATACACAATCAATGTTTCGGTCATACAGCATAATGTAATGCTGAAACATGGTTGATGACAGAATACTTGGTACTTTTATTTAATTATGTCAATTTTTAAACTAAGTAAAGTTGAGTCCCAAGTAAGCTCATGCATAACAAGAAAATTAAACAAAGGAGACATTTTAAAATAAAAAATAATATTTTCCCGTGCCATTTTTTATTAAAAAATTATTATTTATTTAAATCAATATATTTTCAAGCTGTAAATTAAATGTTTATTGCCTTTAACTGGTAAAAGAGTTCCAAATGGAATGCAAATGAGTATGGCTCCTAAGAAAACCGATTTACTGACACCAATAACAGCAATTGTCATGACTACCATTTATCATCTGTCAGCATAATACACTATATACAAACTGTGAGGTGAGACCCTGACAAAGTTCTTTTTCAAATGTAAACTAATGCATTACAAACTGTCAATCTAGGTCACAAAACTGAACATTTCAAGACAAATGAGTATATTAAATATTTCTCTGCTGAGATATTTTATTTTGAACAGTAGCTTCCCTATACCTGATTCTGTTTATTAACTTCCTTTGTTTTAAACTAATTTTTGTTTTAAACTGTATAATGAGGAAAATGGGTGTAATTTTAGGTTCTTTTAAGGCATTGCTAAACTCCAGTTTATTTACCAGAAGACAGAATTTAACTGAAGAAATACATATATTTCTAATATGCTTATAGGTAACAATAGAAAAGAATGAAGGTTTTATAAATTAAATAATTAAGCCTTCATTCTTTTAGAAATTAAATACTTTCTTTTTATTCCAATTATCAAATGATATTGGCAAAATGAACTAATTAAATAAGTTATGTCTATGTTTTATGGTATATATAATAAGCACAATGCTTTTGTCACATTATTGACAATATTTAGCCTGTGCTACAAGCACAGCTGCCATTATAATCAAACCTTTAAAGTAATAAGTACTTGGAAGCAGAATTTTTTCGAACCCCAAAACTGGTATAGAGTATCCCACAAAATGTAACCTTTTTTTTGTTATTCTTGAAGCATACTATATTCTATATTCCGTATTTTTTTTTCACACCATAACTCTTTTTCTTTTAGCTTGCATTTCATTGCTGGTTCTCTCTGCTATATATACTTAATACCTGAAGAAATAATTTTACAGGCTCCAAAGAATTTAATGAGGCAATATTAAGATTATAAGTTTTAATTAAAGAGTAATAATAATATAGTCTATGTTCTCAACCCTTCTGAACATCAGTCACTCTTTTCAGAGTGAAATTTGGTTTTGAGTAGAATAAAAGAATACCCAAGAATTGGACCCTCCTCATTTAGGGCAGGGTCTATTTACTTCCTCTTCTCTATTTATCCTTTTCCCCCAAGTAAAAGCTTTAATTTCAGTACCTCATTGGAAATTACAACTTTTAACAAATTTGATGTATTGTTTTTCATGAGAGTAGAGGTTTAAAGCTAACTATTAAAACACGGTATCTACCTGTTACAACCTTTTGTTTGGATACTCATGCCAAAATAATGGACTTGTTTTCATAAGTTTTCACCAGAAACTATTGTACTATAAAGTTTGCAAAGAAGGTGAAAGAGATTTTTCTCAACTGGCTACCCAATTAGATGAAATTTGCATTACTTCATCCTCGTATTCCAGGCTGCATCGACTCTGACAGTTAGCAGACTTCTGCCAGTGGTTTTGTGTGTTCCTGTTAGTGTCTAAATCAGGGTCATTGCCCTTTCTATAGCAATTTATATTATTCCCTCTCTTTCCCCCTCATATTTCCAGTATTTTGTTACTTGTAGCATAAAAATACTTTCAAGATTCTTTTATGCGTTGTTGCCATTGCCTTATTTCTTCTCTGGATACCAGCACATTTTTTCTGTATGAGAATAGAGGAATAGACAAGCAAGGCAGTGTTCATGATACCCATCTATCTCGTCTATTGACTAACTTGGTGATAGGTCAAGAAAAAATATTAATTGCATTGGCAGTTTCCAGGAGGTGAGTGGAAATGAAACCTCCAGGTTGTTGGCAGGATAGGTTTGTTAATTCCCACATGCAGGTAGCATGCTCAGTGTGCCAAGTGATGGACCACAAAGTCATTTCCAGAGCAGAGCAGACTCTGCACATGTGTCCACCCTTCTTTAATTCTAAGAAGACGTATCCTTTTCTAGGCTTAAGAACTAAACCTTCTCTGAGGAATACTAAGTCCAACATTGCTTATGAAATGGAAATGTCAGAAATGGAAGCAAAGCACAAAATAATTTGTTCTGTAAAATAAATCTCATTGACTGAAAGATCTTTTATATTTCCTAAGAATATCCTTAACCAGGTTTGCCTAGGTTTCATCTGTAACTCTGCTGTGGGATTGCTTAAAATTAATAAATCTAAAATTTTTTGAAAAATGTTTATGATTCACATAATAATAAATCAAAATTGAAAAATCCTCAGAAAGTTTCTGACCGACTTTATTCTTGAATGCCCAGTAAAACTGTTTATTCATCCAAGAGTTTTTAGCCATGTAAAATCTGCCATTAATGGGAAAGACACAAGAGATAATGCCCTAGTACGATTGTTTTACTGGTTCATTATTAATTTATACTTGCAGGTCTCTTTGGGGTTAAAATTCAGAAATGATGCCAACACTTTATATCTACATTCATTTTGCTTAATGCATGACCCCTGTAAACAGACTTTGGACATGAACAGTAATGGAAAACTATGCTTTGGCACTGACTCACCCTTCTTTTGTGTTGATACTGTACTGGACAACCAATTCTTACTTTTTTGTCACCAAAGCATTTCTTCCAAATTTTATCTTTACCTGTCCCCATGGTGTAAATACATCTTGTTAATCAATCTTCCTAAATTAATCTTTTTCAATAATTTTATAATTTTTATCATTTTTTTTCTGCATCCATAGCTATGTTATCATGATTTCACATATCACCCTGGATCCCAAGAGATATGACAGTTTGGAACTGTTAATGATCTGTTTTGTAATTATCCAGAACAGAATACTGTGTGTGTTGGCACACTGCAATAAATTTAAATACCCAGAAGCTAGGAAGCCCATATGTTTGAGTTTTTTATTTGGAGGTGTATCCTTGCAGAATTTCTTACATTTGCTAATTTATCTCAAAGTTCTGATTTTCTAAGTACATTAGAAACAATGCATTTAACCTTGTGTCAGTGTACATTCACTTCAGTCTTTTGTCTGGTCTCCACACCTTCATCACCTTTTCTGTCTTGAGTTTGCAAAGAGGATGGCCCCCTGAGTGTGGAAGGAGAGGTAGCACAGCTTTAACACATGTTCAGAAGTCTTGGTGGAGCCTAGGCACTGAGCACATGCAATCACCTATGGGTTCACAGAAATGAATTGCACATAAAGCAAGTCAGACACAGAGATTCAAGTTGCATTGTAATTGCAGTGCTTGAAAACTCGAAACATTGGAGACAGATTTGTTGGTTTGGCAGGACTTTGGGTCTGCCTAAACAAGAGCAGCTAGGGAAGATGAATAGGTGTGTAAATTATCTGAGACAGAGTTTGGTTGTCATCAGGAAGTTTCCTCTGCCTGTGTAGCTGTAATCTGTTCTTTTGGGAGACACAATACAGAACATAATGTCTGTTCCCAGCTCTCCTCTCTGTCTTTGCAAAACCTCTGCCACTAATACCCTCCCCCAGTATTTGCGTATTTTATTTCTTTTGTAAATCTCAGAAGTATACTAGCGCTGGTAAATACACTAGCTGCAATCACTGCATACCAAGGACAAAATTGTGTAAGTGTGCTAATTAAAAATCCAAGATATTCTGAGTGCTTCACATGTGAGGTAAGACTTTCTCCTCACAGAATTAGCACTATTATCCAGTTAAGTAGAAGGGAGATTTATTTGGACCTACAGAGAAAAACAACTTTCAGGTTTTAATGTCTTCATCATACAAGTACTGAAAGCAGGTTGAATGTGTGTGAATTGTGTATGAGATATTGTGAGGTTTTTATCCAAGAAATCAATAAAAGAACAAAGAAATTATTTAAATTTTCAATGAATATCATCTTATAATTATACCTCTATCATGACTTATATTGTGTTACAGGAAAAAAACATACAGGTTATAAAATATATGTCTCTGTTCATATCAAGTAAAGTACTAAAAAATGCAAAACATTAAATTTAATTAATATTAGCATACACCACATGAGAAAAATATATGTTAAGAAATTCTTTGTTCGAGAGATACATTTTGCCTATTACTTCCTCATTCTATTCTTTAATGGATAAAATATTCTAATATTATTTTTATTCTAGATTGACATGTAATGTTGGTTAAGCTTAGAGTTAGTGTTCCTTTTGCTATCAAAATCATAGCACAGTAAACTGACTAAAACACTTTTTTTTTTCTGTACTGAAAAGCCTATGCTCACTCTTATTAAATTACATCAAAACCAAAATAAATAAGTGGGAAAAATACTCACTCTATGATGCTAGACAACTGCCTCCATATAGTTTAAATTTAACCAGTTTCTTAGTTCATTATTACAGAGCTTTACATTCACTTTATGTTTCATTTTATAAATGTTAACATTTCATTTCTCCAGTTTATATTGACAGTTTATATTGATAAGGTTAAAGTCATGATGTCAGCTCTGTAAAGATGTAGGAAACTCAAAGAGTATGTTAATCCCTAGGTTATAGGAATATCTGGTTTGAGTGAGAGCATTGGATGAGTAGTTTACTCACTAGTAAACAGAAACAAGATATAGGAAAAGTAATAAGTAAATACACATAATGAATCAGGAGATAACAGAGAGTATAACAAAGATAAGAGTTCCCATGCCACCAATGACTGAGCCACTGATGCAGTTGTTCAAGCATCACCATGAAGAAGCTCAAACATAGTTTTGTAACTGATAGGAGGGAGAAGGTAGATTGCCATGGAACTCATGGGAATGTATAAAAGGCCTGGTGGATTATCCAAAACTTGGTAGGGGATGTTTTAAAAGGAATGTAGAAATGTGCAAAACAACTGTGGGGTGCTTAGAGGAAGAACCAAAAGTGGAGAAATGGAGGGATAAACTTGGGTCAGGGCAGAGCAATAGGGAAGTGGGAGAGGGGGATAAAATATCACATTTAAGCCGGATGTTGACAGAACATTTTTTTGGCCAAGCGCTGTGCCAGTAATATTAAAATTAGAAGTTTTGTAAAACTTATTAAACTCTCTTCCTATTTTCCATGTGACTTAGGCCTTATTTTCTGCATGGTTTAGTTCACTATTTTGTGTGTGGGTGTGTGAACTTTAAGGTGGACTAACTGGTATGTAGGAGACCACACCTGAACTCAGGCTGCAGGGGAATACCTGCTCTGGCACGAGGAGCACGTCCTTCTCCTTCTCTGACCGTGGTGCTCCCTCTGCTACTTCTCACCCTTCTGTTCTCTCTGCTTCTGCCTGTCTGGCATTTTCTGCCCTTTCTTAGGTGTGTTTCCACTGAGGTGCTGTCAGCTTGTCTGAGGGGCTGAGCCGTGCCCTGTGGCGTGTCCACTGGAATGGGCTGGAGCCAGCTGTGTCCAGCATGGGGCATCCCAGCCTCTTCTCCCTGAGGCCATCCCTCAGCTCCAGCTACCAGCACCTTGAAATGTATGACCAGTAAACCTTCCTAATTTATAGCAGTTAAACACAAATCTCATCCCTGAACTTAAATCAGGTGCCTCGTGTATGGGAATAACTGAATGTGTAACACTTTTTAAGGAAAGCTGCAAGCTTTTAACTAAGGCATATCATAAGAGTGTGTCTAACATAACTTACATAGTGCTGCATGAAGTATAGAGGGATTTCAAAATAATATTTAAAAGGCTTATTCTGTGTTCATATTTAAAAGATGATTGGTGAGTAAAAGAGTCATATTGCAAGATATAAATTATTTGTAAAGTAGTATATGATTTTATCCATAGAGACAAAAATGCTTTATATGCTTGTGCTTGGGAATTTCCAGTTAAGAAGAGATGTAGCTATATTCTCATTTCTCAAAAGTGAGAGCCTGACTGCTGTTATCTTTCCCCTTGTAGCTTGGGACAAAATCAAAACAAGGAGATGCTCAGCATATCCTGCTCCAAGTTCCCCTTTCTCCCAAAAGGAATTCACATTACCGTGTACCTCATGTCCAAGATAAAATACTGAGATGTCTTATGAAAGAAGAAAGTATTTTGATGCCACAGACAAAGTATTTTCAAAGTCCTTTATGAATGGTTAAGTAGGCAGTATCTATTTTTGAGCTAACTAAAAAGTGAAGGGAAAAAGAAAGCATTTGTTTCCCAAAGGTAAGCACCTACCTGTAGCTCCAAAAAATACCCATGAGATTATAGCTCCAGGTACAAAGCACTCTGGGATTTAGTTGCTGAGTTATGCCATAGAAATTGAAAGGTTGGTTCAGTTCATTTCCTTGAAAAACCCCAAAACTCACAAAGTGAGTGCACTTGTGTGGCAACAGGGAAATCTGTCTCCTGTATCTCACCAGCCTCTGTTACATCTCCCCGCATCAGGGGCAGTGCCAAGGCTGCCCACACGTATGGATCAGTCCTCTGGGCTTCTCCTCAAGCTTTCTTTGACACTACACTGCCAAGGGCAGAAAGAGTGGAGACCCTGGGAGGATACAAGCACGCTTAATTTATCTCTGGAATGCTAAGGTAATCAAACTTTTTTTACTCATTTCTATTGATGCAGAATAACCTTCTCACCACAGGCTATGGGTGTGGAAAGGGAATATTTTCAGCACTAAACTTTTGTACATTTTTAAGGATATTTTGGAACACTTTTAAGTTTAATATGCAGGAATTCACTTTCTTTTCACATTTATTTCAAATGAAGCCATCAAAAGAAAGGATGTTACTTTTTGTTTGAAAACAACTTTGAATTTTCTTGTGTAAAGTTAATAGGACATTATCTGTAAAGTAGCATAAAAGTAAACATTATGCGGAGTTGCCAAAATACAGCAAAAAGGAAAAGTTTCTAAACCACTATTTTATGAGCCTACTTTTAAAAATTACTTTTTCTTGAGTGATAGAGAGCAACAGTGTAGAGTGTTTGTTCAGTCAAAATTATTTTTAAAACTCACTAATATTCCTTAAAAATGACAGAGTTAACCATAAGTTTGAAGAAAGTTAGCATGATAAAAAAGGAGGATTCATACACATGGTTAAGGAATGTGTTGACTGAAACAGAATGCCTGCATAAAAACCTGGAACTTTCTTTTTTAAGTCAAATGATAATTGATTAATATTTTAAAGTATGAATAAGAAAAGTGTATTTTCTGTATTTTATTTACATGTTTGCAATCTTTGAAATGATACAATTATGAAAATAAGCATTTATGTCTCTAATATTAACGCAGTAAGCAACCAAATTTAGGACCTCCTCTTTCTGTCTGTCTAATAAATGTGACTCTCACTAATGACACCTCATAAATAAATGATGTTTTTTGCATTAAAAATTGTTATTTTAAGTTACTGATTCAAAACTGAGTATTACATGTTGCAGGAGATTTTCACAGTCCTTAAGTGACTGCTGGGATGCACAACCCTTGACATTCACCTGTCCAATTATTTGCTGGAAATGTACACAAACAGTCAAAACATTTCGGCTTGCGCTTTAAATCGGTAGAATTTTTTAATATTTCAGCCTAAAATTGGCAAGTTTTAATTTCTTAGCTGACATGCTTGATACAGTATATCACCCCAGATTGCAACGGGGTGATATAGGAAAGTAATAAGGTAAGAGACAGGTGATGCAACATTTCTTTCCGTTCCAAACAATTGCATGATTTTGGCTGACGTCTCAGGTTGTGCTTCCAGAATTTATTAAATGCTTTCGAAGATCCTTATGGCAGTGAATTTGAACACAAAATGCCAAATGCATATAACTTTAAATTGTGCAGAAAGTATATAAAGTCTGATGACTAAATATAATCTTTCTCAGGTGACTTAAAAAGAAGCATATAATCCTCTTGTCAGTCTAAGTACCTCCCAGCTATGTACATTTAACACTGATAAAACTTATTTGTAAGAACAAGCAGTTAATAAAAGAATAGGCAATGAAAAGATTAATAGAATGCTTACCAGTATAATGAAAGGTAACTTGAGAACTTTACAGCAAACTTAAGATCTTTAAAGCAAATTTTAATCCTTCATTGAAACAGCATTTATTTCCTTTTTTTTGATCTCTCAAGGCAAATAAATTATATTTATAGTAATTTTGTTAAATATAGCAGGCAAATTTTAATTTCTATTGAAGGAAAGGAAAAATCCATAGTAAAGCCAAAAACAAAATTCCATTTAAATATTTGTTTGTGTTTCATGGTTGTCATTACACTGGGTGGACACCTGCCTTACTTTAAAAAACGACTGCAAATGTGCAGTTACTGCCTCCTTTTGTTTGTTGATTTGTAATTTGTCAGTCTTACGTATTTTTCTGTTTACTTCTATTTTATATTTGAGATCATTTAATAATTACATGTTCTTTCTCAAGACATGAACTGGCTTGGGCCAAGACTCCACCTTGATACAAAGCCACATCTGATGCAGAAGTTTCCAGATGCACTGAATTTACTGTTCACGTATGTTACCCTGTGTGCTGTGACACCAACATACAAGACTTGCTGCATAAAATTCTCCAAGAAAAGAAGTTGTGTGCTCCAGTCCTGCTGAAGTCAGTGACTTCAGTGATTGACTTCAGTGAGTGATTATTCAAGACCCTGAGACTATGAGACAAATGCAATGTATACATATCTCTGTTTTAAAAATCTGTCACACAGTGTCAACAATATTTTATCTAAATTCATTTCACTCTTTTGTAAAATCCACACTTAAAAGTGAATCATAATACAGATTAGCTACATATTGATTTTAGCTGAAATTGAAAAAATTTGATGGAGTATCCACTTCGCAGTACTGTAGTAGACTATACATGTCACAGTCAGGCAAATATTTATCTGCAAATGGAAGTTCTCAGGAGAAAAGTTAGTAAGTGAGTTTTCAGTGTTTAACTTCTTTTTAATGCAGATTTTCCTCCCCTTTTATTCTCCATAAATAGATTTTAATGCAAAACATTAATTTCTAAATTTTGACAGATGTCTCTCCTTTCGTCTTGAAGTTTTCTCTAGTTATAGCATAATTGTAATGTTCAGACAGCACAAAGAAATAAAATCTAGCTGAAAAATTGAGTAGCTAAATTGGAGGAATAAAATCCTTTCTAAAATAGGGCAAAAATCTGAATAGATAAATGGATAAATAATGGATAAATTTGCCATTATTCAAGGATGGTTCCACCACAGGTTAAGTGCTGTAGTATTTTCTCTTTATAGTATTAACTTGTGTATTGCCATCTCTTTATGATAATAAAATTGTCAGCTCTTTAATTTCAGCATATATTGATATTTTATTTTTATACTTACTTTTCTGTGAGTAATGAGTCTAATTATCCAGACAGTATATGTATAGACCACTTGTGTATTTTAAAGGTTCGATCTAATTCTTATTCTAGTACGTATGGTTTTTTTATTATTATATTGTATATAATTATTATGTACCCAATATACAGCTATAATAGTGACTGTGTCCAGCAGGTAGGGGAAGGTTATTCTCCCCATCTATTCTGCCCTAATGAGGCCACCTCCAAAGTATTGTGCCCAGCTCTGAACTCCCCAGTTCAAGATAGACAAGGAACTGCTGGAAAAGGTGATTTGTGGGACTGAAGCATCTCAGGAAAAAAAGACTGAGAGAGCTGGGCTTGTTTAGCCTGAAGAAGAGACAACTGAGAGTAGGTATTATCAATACTATGAAATATCTTAAGTATGGGTGTGAAGAAGGTGGGGCCAGACTCTTTTCATGGCACTCCTGCCCAGGGGAAGGACAAGGGGCAAGAAGCACAAACAGAAACACTGGAAGTTCCATATGAATATGAGGAAAAACCTCTTTATATTGAGGGTGACAGAGCACTGGAACAGGCTGCCCAGAGAGGTGGCGGAGCCTTCTTCTCTCGAGATATTCAAAACATGCCTGGATGTGATTCCATACAACCTGCTCTGGGTGAACCTGCTTTACGGGGGGTTGGATTAAATGATCTCCTGAGGCCACTTCCAGCTGCAACCATTCTGTCATTCTGCGATTCTGTGATAAATGTAGATAAAACTGTTGTCATTTGTAATTTATTAGACTGAATGAGTCAATAACCTTGGGTAGTGCAAAGCAAAATCTTGTAGACTGGTAGGATAACAATAGTCTTACTTAGACTAAAAAGCTACACACTTGTAAAGGATTAGATGCTTCATGATATTTTGCACAGGGTATGTTTCTTAATTCCACTCTTTTGTGTAAAACAGTAACCAGTTCTCTATTTCAGTTTCTTATTCCAACTTTTAAATATCACTGGGCTCTTCAGCGTCTACTTACCTGCTGTTCTAAAATATCTGGAGTCAGTCTTGCTGTCAAGACTGTTCATACATTTTATATTAATAGCCGCTGAACAAAACCAGAAATGACCCTGGGACTCCCAAAGCTAGTGAATAATTAATTTATTTTAAATAACTAATTTAAATAAAAAGTGAGAATCAGCACAATGGATTTGCTTTTTCTTACAGAAAAGAAAATGAAGAAGGATAAAATAGAGAAAATGCTAATACTAATGTCAGTTGGAGTAAGATAGGAACATGTAAAAAACTATGCCCACAAGACAGACTACTGGGAGAGAAACAGCTCATAAAAGCATTTATTAAATTGAAAGTATTCAGTAAAAAAAAAATAAAAAAATAAAACAGGAGAAAATGTAAGTAATTAATCATTGCAGGGCCAACAGAAACATGAATATTACATTCAGCAAAACGTCATGACTGAAAAACCATATTAAAGTATATTTTGTGTCTATAAATAAAAGACAAGTAAAAACAACAATATGTTATAATCTGCAATGAAATATGAACAGATTATATAGATAAAACAGAATACATTTTAATCAGGACTGGTCTGAGTCAGTGTGCTGGTTTGACTTTGGGTGGCCTCCACATGCAAGTAAAAATCCTCTATCACCTCCCTTCCCAGGAGGATGTGGAGGAAGAGAAATAAAAATAAATAAACCCCCCTATTTTTAGTCCTAAATTAAATACAATAAAGTGTTAGGTTAACTGGCATTACTGATTCTAGCTTCTAAATTAAGTATTTAATTGAATCTCTAATTTTCCTCAATGTGAACATTTCTGATTAGGGTTATTTTTTGGGGTGATGCAAGATTTTATTTTTAATTTTCTTATGTACTACCAGTTGACACACATTTTTTTGAATTTCCATTTTAAAAAGACCTTGTAGGGAAATTACTATATTCTAGAACATTAGGGCTGTCTGGAAATCAGCACTAGCAAGTTCATTGTTTTCAAGACACAAATATAACTAACAAATTCCAGGCTAGAATTAAGAAAATTAGAAGCTATAACTTTGGATAAAAGAAATTCTAGAAAAATAATAAGCAACATAACGTTTAGATCTTCCACAATTTTTCCTCCTGATAGATTTTTAATTAGATTATCATCTTTATCAGATTTAAAGCATGTACTGAGAAGGCTGGTCTTACAGTACTCAGTGCAGTAGGTACAGAGGTTTTAATGTCATCTGAGGACTTCCCCATGCAGAGAGTTGGGAATGCTGAGGAGTTTGAGAGCCAGCACTTGTAAAGCTTACAGACTTGATGTGTTGCAAGCCAGCTTTGAGTGACACAGGAGTCATTATGTTGTGTAGTTACAGGTTTGACAACACTGTTGGACAGGAAATGACAATATTTTGTGACAATCAGGAAAATACCAATTCTATTGATTTTTTAGATGTAAATAATATGAAAAGTGTTTCTGGAGCACCTCTTCAAAGCAGGCACAACTGTTAAAAGTATGAATTATACATTATACTGTTTCGTCAGTTGTATTCTTAAGTAAAGAATAACTTTCTGAGAAGAAATATGTGAAATTCAGGTTGCATGTTTAAACTATATTAAATATCAGAAAACCATGGCACTGCAAATGTTAACAAAATAAATTAAGATTGTTTAAATCCTGGTTTTCAGTGAACCATGCTTTCTTGAAATTCTCAATCTTGAAGGTTCATCAGAATGATGGATTGTTCACTGTTATGTCAGCATGGGGCATTATGCAAGGAAACACAATGTTCTTTTTTAATGACCTGTGTAACAACAGGTTATACCAAGAAGGATGCATCAAGTCCTATAATTTTAAAATTCATGGTTCACTGAGAGTACTGGTTAAAAACATACTCATTTTCTTCCATAAAGCACAAAGAACTGAAAGAGTTTGATTTTAAAACATTAATTTTTTTTCTTTCCCCGTAGAAATTTTCTGCACTGGATTAGGAAATTCTGTATTTGCTCTGTGTTTTGTATTCATATTTCACAGATTATTTTTCATTAGTTTGGTCTGCTTTCTCTTTCAGGATTTTATGATGATTAAACAAAGCTCTCTGTGGGTTTTTTACACCCTACTAAGTCTGATTTTGAATGTTCTTGGAATCATTCAGTCAAGAATATATTGATGCCTGGAATATGGATGGCTTACTGTATCTATAACCATAACGATATTCCATTGACCATATAAAATAAATCCAAAGCAGTTAATAATGGGATGTACATATAGAGACACATTTTCATACAAGAATGATTTTTTTGTTCAACAATTTGATTTCAATAAAATTCTGAATTACTTTCTATGACATTAACTGTTTGTTTTAAAGTTTAGCTAAAGAAGAATGGGAAGAAATCTTAGTTAATTTAGCATACCGTTTAAGGATTATCATTATCTGATACATTACAACAGTGCCACTAGTCATATTTCCTTTAAGAATTGTCACATACATCTTTACATGCCTTTACATGTGAGCTCCATGTGTGTTTACGCTCCAAGAACAAGGAGCAGAGTTTGCAAAGCACCGAGCAGAAGCAAACACATCCAACCTCAGCATTATCTGCTAACATCGAGGTTAGTGATAAGTGCCATGTTAACAATTTTTCACACGTATGTGGAGCATGGATGAACACGACCCTGTCTGCATATGAAATTTAACAGTTACCACCACTACATGATACTACTCTTTGGAAGCTTTCCATCGCTTACAGACATCTGTTCTTTAAAAGAATGTAGCAGTAGGGCATGTTCATTAGTCACAAGGACAAAAAGAAGAATGAACTTGATGATACTTGCTCATAAATTTCACAGATACTTGTTCACATCAGAGGAGTAATACAATTTCAGAATGCTGCTTGCTATTATATACAACAGAGATTTTCTTGAATGTGGATTCTTCTACAAATTTATTTTTTTCTTTCTATTCTCTTTGAATCTATTCTTTGTTCTCATAGACACATCTTCTATCATCCTACTCAAATGGAAAGTCCAGTTAAATAGTTTGGTTTTAATTACATTTACACTATGTGGCTCTTCATAACTCATTGTTCCTTAGTGTATAGCCCTCATTATGTAACGTATCTCTACAAAAAAGGGATAAAATTAGAAATACTAAGAGACAAAATGAGTTCTTTGTAATGAAAGGAAAAGATAAAAAGAATCTTTTATGAGTGTATTATAGAACAAAGTAAAATATATAGGTTAATTACTTATGGGAAAGAGAAAAAATTATGATTAACACAAAGGAGGTTTAAGTCGAATTTGCTTCAGTCTTTACAAATTTAATTGTGTCCAAACACATTACAACACTAATCTTAGCACAGAAATAGGACTGTAGGCCAGAATATGGAAAGAAGACACCAAGGAATATTTTATTTCAAATCTTTAGTGCTTGATGAACTGAGGAACTAAAGGAACCAACACTACTATAAAAACATATAAGTAATCTGAACTTCTACTCATGACTGAATCTTTCATTCTGAAAGTAAGAAAGAAAAAAAACACTTAAAATAGGAAGGAGAGGAAAATAAATATAAAAGACAAAAAAATAGAATAGTGTTTTTGGTCTGTAGAGCCGTTATTTAATTATTAATAATTAAATTAATTAATAACTAGAAGTGGTAAAAAGCACCTTGTATTGGTCAACAGCCTATTATGTCATATCAATCCAGTTTCTTTTCTGTTATGCTAATAGTGTAGTGAATAAGAGGGAAAAAAAACACTACAATACTTACCAAGGCCATAGTAAGATTTGGGGATTATATAACACACACTTATAAGCAACTTCACAGAGTATATTTTACATATTATTGGTACAAAATTGGTGTACAGTTGGATGAAAACCTACATTTAGTATTTAGTATTTAGTATTTAGTTTATTGATTCACTGTCTGTTGGAAGGATTTCAAGTGAAGTACTTCCAAGTTTTTTCTATGACTGATTTTATTTAATATTTTAGTTCAGGATTTAGATATTGATATATTATAATGTGTACAGATGGTGTTAGATAGGAGGGGTTATGAGTGCTTTGGAAGATCAGAATTCAGTGTGATTTGGAGAAAATGGAAAACTGACCCGAAATCATCAATAAAAACAAAGTATAAAAGTCACACTTAGGAAGCATAATACAAAATACAGATACGAAATGAAATTTTCTATGCATTAATGCTGCCAAAAATAGGGTACAACTGCAGTGGGGCCACAAACTAGACAAGATTTTATGTATTGCTGTGGCAAAAAAGGCAGTTACATTCCAAGATTCACTTAGACTTGAAAAGTATTTTGGATCACATGTGGAGGATCACATTTCTGTTTGCATTTGGTTGCTGGCACTGTGTAAAAAGGAATTATTATTTATGTTGGGCTTACCACACGTGTTCTAAATAAGCAAATACACTCTTATGCCTGGGACTGTCTGAAAGAAAGGGGGATGTTCAAATTGAGATAAAAATGGGAACATAAGAATAGCCTTCCTAAATCATATAATCATAGAACAGTTTGGCCTGGAAGGGACCTTAAAAATCATTTGTTTCCAAACCCCTGCCAAGAGCCAGCACACCTTCCATTAGACCAAGTTGCTCAAAGCCCCACCCAGCCTGGCCTTGAACACTTCCAGGGATGGGACATCCACAGTTTCTCTGGGCTAACAGTTCCAGGGTCTTACCAACCACACAGTAAGATTTTCTTTCTAATAAATAATCTCAACTTACTCAATTTAAAACCATTCCCTCTTGACCTATTGCTACATGCCCTTGTAAACAGTCCCACTCCAGATTTTTTGCAGGCTTACTTTAGGTACTAGAAGGCCTCAAATAGCTCCCCCTGGATCCTTCACTTCTGTGGGTTCAACAACCTCAACTTTTTCAGCCTGGTCTCATAGGAAACATGCTCTCTCCCTTTCTCCAATAAATTTGGTGACCCTCCTCTGGCCCTACTCCAAAGGGTGATGTCCTCCCTGTGCTTGGGACCCCAGAGCTGGATGCAGCACTGCGGGTGGGGTCTCATCTGAGAGAGGCAGAGAGGCAGAATCACTTCCCTTGGCCTGCAGGTCACATCTGTTCTGATGCAGCCCAGGACACAGTTGGCTTTCTGGGCTGCAAGAGCACACTGCCAGCTCAAGTCCAGCCTCTCATCCACCAGCACACTCAAGTCCTTCAAGGCAAGGCTGTTCTCAGTCTGTCCATTCCCCAGCTTGAATTGATCCCAGGGGCTACCCCAGCCCAGGTCCTGGGTCTTGCACTCAGCCTCGTTGTTGTAATGTAAGTTGTCCTCACAAAGGAGATGTCCTTGCAGAAAGAGATGCCAGCTTGCTAAATGAAAAAATCTATTTCAGTTTGATAGTAAGGAGAAATGGTATAACTGTAATGTTGGTCCAGAGTGCAATAGGCTACATGATATTGCAGAGAAATGGTCTTAAATAGGACTTTAAGGGAAGATTAATTGGATGGTCTCAAGTTTGATTCTGAATGTAAGCAATCTTGCTCTAGTGAAGAGGGATTGACCACATGATCTTTTGAGGTCGTCCCTAGAGGCCCTTCTTCTAATTCTATAATAAAATTATATTTATTGTTTTAGTATTTTGTAACACCTGGGGGGCGAAATAATTGAACAGGAACCCTGTTGTGAGATATTTAACTTTTATTAATGTGATTTATAACTATATTTACCTGCAGAAATATTCTTTGATGTGAAAAATAGAATTTGTTTCTCTATTTTAACTGTTAATATTATTTTGTTTCCCCAAATTCTCTGTTATGGGTAGCTCTAAGATCCTTTAGTACTTCAATGTATTTTGCGACATTGTGTTATTGTCAAAATTATTAGTTGATTTAGAGATAAAAGGTGAGAAAATAAACAAAATTTTAACCTGCAATTTAATTCAACCACTCATCACTTTGAAAACCAAGTTTCAGCTTACATCAACTACTTCCTATCTTACTTTTGAATTGTTTTTTTTAAATTTATCTCAGTAAAATGTATTTATATATTGTTATACAGAATCTAATTCCTGTTATAGGTATTATAGATATTTTTTTTTATAGTTGTTTTACTATGTTCGGCTGGAAATGACATAAAAATATTTATAATCTGTTTATTTTTGATGTATTAACTACACACTGATGAATAGGTAAATTATTTTAAAAATAATACCTTCAGGACTATACATTATTTCAATTTACTGGATCCATACTGGAAATCACTAATAGACTATAAAATTATGTATTCTTTAAAACAGAGTTATTTTCTTCCATTTTCTGTTTTATTAGATTTTGGAGGCCAGACTACTGGCAGAGGTAGGAGGTATGATATTATAGGTGAGAGAACAAACCCCCTGACAGCACAGCTTTGACACTGTTACTCATCACACTCTCCACAGCTTATGTTAAATGAGTGACTAAAATGTTCCCAAGGGAACTCTGAACATTGCAAGCTTCCTTGGCAACCAAAAGTGCCTACAGACAGCCCTGCCCATCACATTTTATAGTCTTTTCACATCCTCTTGTCGCTCTGAAGCCCCAGTGCAGTGTTCTTCCTGCAGGGGCATTTTGCAGTTCATAGATAATAGAGGGTATTTTGCAGTTCACTGCTGTCGTCTCACTCCCATTCCTGTCTCCCGGACTGTTTTCATTCACAGAATTCATATGAAACCTTCCTCTTAATGTGACAAATACTGCTAAAAATGGAAAAGAGGAATTTTGCCTGTGTTTGATTCTGTTATTGATGGGAAACGGTAAGGCTAATTCCGTACAAATATTTAACTGCCATTTTGTCCTTTCAATACCTTCAAAACTGTTCAGAACTTTTGATGTTTGACCTGACGGATGGCTTTGTGATTCAGAACTTCAAAGATATTAATTTTATTGAGAATTAATTGCAAAGATAGTTAGCTTTTTCTGCATATACTTTGCTCAACAAAACTACCTGGAGGTTTAAAATATCTGAGGATCTAATAGAGCACCCAAGAATTCTTATATTTGCTGCTGAGCCTTAGCTCAGCCCCTGTCTAAGTGATTCTGAGTCCCTCATACTGTTTCTTTTTTTTTTTTTTTTTTGCTTTTTTAGGGTGCACTTCAATAAATCAACCTGCGTGGAAAAGAAATTGGAATGATATTTTACTAGAGGTAATACTATTTAAATACAATACAGCAGCAACAGCAGTGATCCCTGGGAACTAAAAAGAGCTGGACATACCTTTCATAAGCAGTAACGGCAGCACTTATTATTGGGTGTGTGTACATTCTGCATTGAATCATTTTTAGCCTCTTCTGTGAAGTTTTTCCAATTTTTCAGTATAAAAATCATCATGATAGATTTTTTTTCTTTGAAGAAATTAAAGAGCTTTAGAGAGCTTATGTTGGATTTTTCATGGGAAAGGGAATCCTGGATTGTGCACTCAGCTTCAAGGGTTACATACTTTGTGAGAATCCACTCTGGAGATGGTGATTCACAAGCCTCTGGACATTATGGAAGCTCTGGAAATCCGCAGTCTACTCCATTGTGAAAATCTCATTCTTTAGATATCAAGTTTGCTATACTCAATCTCTACTTCAGAGCTGTTGTTTCCAAACTCTTGTGTTTGTAAATCACATAAATTTTACATGTTCTTCTAGGAATGTAGTTTCCTTTAAAATGCAGTTTTGATTATCTGCACTTATTTTTAATAGTATGTTTTTTGTTTTGGTGGAACACTCCATAGTTACAATTTGTAATGACTTTCTTATTAAGGACAATGGTACTTGCATTATAATCTGAAAGAGTTAACTAAAGCTTACATATCAATAAATGAGATTAAAAGAAGCATGGAAAGGTGTAGGGAACTGTATATTTATTTTGTTTTATGTATCAGATGCATGACGAGAGTTTTGTTCATGCAAAATTTTCTGAGTAATTTTTTTAACATAATAGTACATCTAAACTGCTTCACTGAGGCTTTTTCCTGAAACTTTGAGGTTTTTTTTTAAATTTCAGCACTCAGCAAAATTTTTGACCAGATTTACAAATATCTGAAAAATAAAACTAATATGATACATGAAAATATTGACAGATCATCGACTACAAGAACACCAGGGAACATGGCACAAATTAGATCTTGATATGTTTTCCTACAATAATGTATTCCTTCTACTCTCTGCAGAAAAAAAGAAAGTTCTTGTTTTTCTACACAGCTGAAATTGCAACATTAAAATATTTGAACATGTGAAAGGCCTCTTGAACAAAATTCCTTGTGAATGATCTATGTGGCAGATGGTAAAACACCCAGATTGTGCCTGAATGAAGTATGTAGACTCTTGCCTCCAGCTGAAGTCAGTAGTGAAACACCGTTTTGACTCTCATGGGACAGTTATTTAAGTAGAAATCTAACAGTAAGAGATGTTAATTACAGAAAAGTTTTCTTTACAAACAGGATTATGAATAGGATTTGGAGAAGCACATGGACATCATTTTTTCGACTGAAACAACTTCGAGATTCTTTGCTCCTTTGAAGACGCTTTCCATCCAGCTGTTTGAAACAGCAATTTACAAGCATCTATAGTTGTATTGATATATCACTATTTGTGCATCTATATATTTAATCTGTGCATGTATATTTATTTATGTCTACATTATATTTATAGAAGAGATCTAAATACATTGTAAAAATTAGTGTATATTTTATAGGTGTCATTTAACATGATGTCAACAGGGTTATCATGGAAGTTGCTAAAACAATATTTCATTTGTTCACTGATTGTGATTTTTTCAAAATGTTTTTAAAGAATCACAGCTTACCTTGTTTTTTTATTATTATTTTTTATTCAGGTACATTTGAAGACAGTAAAAATGGTGTTCAAAGAGCCTAAAGAAATTTATGGACACAGGGCTACAGAAGTGTAATATATTCCAGGTTATTTGCTTTGGCTCTTCCATCTTTTTATACCTCTATGATATAATATTTTTTTCATAAAGTGCTTAAACTAAAGAGGAACCATTTAGTTAGTTAGTCAGTCATTTATTAATGCATCTTCATATTGGNAAGAGGCCTCCCCCGGATCTTTGTATGCGAAGACTGGCCAGCAAAAAAAAAAAAATTTGCTTTGGTTCTTTTGTCCTTTTATACCTCTATGATATAATATTTTTTTCATAAAATGCTTAAACTAAATCGGAACCATTTAGTTAGTTAGTTAGTCAGTCATTTATTAATGCATCTTCATATTGGAAAGTATTTTAGAATGTCTGACAATTTTTCATAATTTCTCATCACTGTTCTGTTCCTAAAAACTTCATTTTCCTAGGAAATGTAATAATAATTGTGAAGATTTTTTCAAAGAAGCATAACAGAAAAGGTCTCCAGAATGCTGTAAAAAAACGTAAATATTTTCCTGTCTATCCTGGAAACCTGCTTTGGATGAAACTTAGCTCCTACGTCATAGAATTGCATTTTCCTGCCAAACAGGTGAATCCTGCAAGATCTGAGACAATAATCTTACATTTTCCCTTCATCTTCTCTTTCCAGCAGGTGAGTTACACATCATGGTGAAAATTATTGTTATTAATCCTGCAGAAGTTTTCCTTTTGTATTTAATCTATTTATAATTGAATTTCAGGTCATTTTTATTATTTTAGTTCTCCATGTCATACAGTTATTTCTTGATGTTCTGTATTAATAATATCATTTAACTTTGTCATTAGCTTCTTTCATTGTTATACTCACACTCTATTATCTCATTATAACTAATCAAGTTATTAACCAAGGATCATCCCAAGACTAATCTTTAGCAACTTCATCAGTAATCTCATCTATGACTGAAAGCCTCTTTTCCCACAGTACCTCTTTCTACTTCTTTTTTTATCTAGTTTCTATGTTAAAGATGTTTGGCCAGTCTCTATTACTTTACTTATATTCCCATGTGTAGCATTTTTCAGATATTGGGTGAAAAAGAAAATTATATCTACTATATTCCAATGCCTAAAAACCAAAGAAAGAAAGTTAATATGTCAGTTGCCATTAACCTGAGAAGAATTCTGTTCTGTCACTGTCACTTCAAAAACAAGTATTTGTTTTGCACTATTACTGAGTAACCAGTATATATGCTTTAATGCAGTTTGATGACAAAAAAACGCAAAACTTTTTTTTTAACAAAGTTTTTTTTTATTTTTCCTACTTTTTTTTTATTTTTTCTTATTTTTTACTGAGCTTCCATTTTTACAAAAACCAAACCAACAGACAAAAAAAGAAAAAAACCAACCACCTTTCTTATATTGGTCTTTAAACAATCTCTGTTGCATTTCTTTTCTCTGTGTACACATTCTGCACAATGCAGAAGCTGAATCAAACACATTTGTTGGTTAAAATATATTGCCTAATATTTTGAGGTTTGGGGCAAATTGGAGCAAACAGGTAACAGAAATTAGTTTTTTACAAATGTAGTAGAATATGATTAGATAAATAAATATCAGTATCCATTGCTCAGATATATTTTCTCTAGTACTGACTGCAGGATATTTTTTTCTGGTAGCAAAATTAGTGGTAGCTCTGGAACACTAAAACCTGAAACGTCCTTTTTTTTTTCTCTCCAATCTTTACTCATAATTTGCTGTCCTCTGCAAAGCATGATAGCAAAGAATACATTTAAATTTAGCATGTAAAAATGATAAGGTTTTGTGGGCTTATTTTAGTTTTGTGTAGAATCTTCCGGAAAATTGGTGTTGAATATGTGAAGGACTGAAAAACAAATAAAGTTTGGCTATATACATGAGGAAACTAACAAATAGACAATGTTTTACAAATAGTAAGAAGTGGTTGTAAGGAGAAACGTGTGTGTCAGGATGAAGAATCTTGTGGTAAGGATTATTTTGATAAAGAAGGAATTAATAAAACAGGAGCAAAACATATACAAAAAAAATCACTATAATAATGTCTATTTATTCCTCAAAATTTTAACTTAATAAAAATCAGATTTATATTTTTTTAATCTCAGGATTAGGAAGAGAGATGATGTAATAATAGTCTGTTTGTTGACATGTTGAATACAAATAGTTGGTCCCCTAAAGTACTCCACATTTTTTTTTAAAACAACAATATAGAAAGAGTTACATTATACTCACAATGCTTAATGAAAGGATCATTTTATGAGGACATTTTCATTTATTTCTCCAAGTTTTTATGTTGACAAACTTTTCCTTTAAGATAGATAATTAATTTTTTACACTCCAGCATATCTGATGAACATTCTAGCTGTATGTCCCATTCTTTGATTAAGCATTGTCAAGCAAAGTTCTTTACTCTAGATCACACTGGAATAGGGTGTGTATTTAATCATATTGTTATCTGACTTCTGTAAAACAAACAACAGTAATCTAGTGACTAGAATGTAAATACCAGACTACAGACGAATATTGAAATAAAAATATAACTACAGAAATACATAAAATATACAAATAATATATATGAAATACATATTCTTAAAAAAAACCTTCCCAAAAGTGTTTTTTAATTGAGATCATATATGGCTTGAACTGCACCAAAGATGGAGAGTTTTTTCATTTTGAGGAAGATCAATAAAATTATATATTAAAAACAGAATATGCATCAGGAAATTCTGCAATGAATAGCATTGAGATGAAGCTGCACAGAATATTTTCTGGAAGCAAGTTGCTTTCTAGTAGTTTTGTGGAGGCATCAGGCTTGACAAGAAGGGATGAAAAAAAGATAAGACATTGGTTATAGTAATTTGCATGTTTTATTCTGATATTTTCCTCTCTTGATAATAGAGAAAATCGCAAAACTCTACATTTAAATGTCAGGACCTTGGACATCAGCAGAATTACAGTAAATGCACAAATCCAAAATGAACACAGCATAAGTATCTCAACCACACACCTCTGATATGTCTTCCTCAAAAGATTTTAAAGGAAGAGAGGTGGTATTGTTTTGGCACAGCCTGGTTTTTGGTAGCAGGGGGGCCACACAGATGGCTCCTGTGAGGAAGCTGCTGGGAGCTTCCCACCATGTCCCGCAGAGCCAACAGCTAATGGCTCTGAAGATGGACATGCTGCTGGCCAAAACTAGGCCAGTGAGAGAGGTTAGCAATGCCTCTGTGATGGCATATTTAAGAAGAAAATCAAAAAAAGTCTCAGGATTTTGGATCTACTCAGAAAAGAGGAGGGGGTAAGAACCTGTGATGTAAAACAACATGGCAACACCAAGGTCAGTGGAAAGGGAGGGACAGGAGGTACTCCAGGCACCGGAGCTGAGATGCCTCTGCAGCCAAGGCGNGGAGCAGCCTGTCCTTGGAGGACTGCACCCCGTGGAACGAGAGAGCCACAGTGCAGCAGTTTTGGGAGGACTGTGTGCCTGTGGGAGGCACTCACACTGCAGCAGGTGAGAGTGGACCCATGTCGGAGATGTTAGTGGAGAACTGTCTCCCATGGGAGGGACTCCACAGGGTAGGACTCCTCTCCTGGAGCAGTGGAAGGGAATCGCGGTGATGGACTGACCAAACCCCCACTCCCTGTCTCCCTGCGCTGTCGGTGGGAAGGAGGGAAGGGCTGGGGGATGGAAGCAGTTCTAAGGACTTATTTTACTTCTAATTATCCTCCTCTGATTCTGTTAATAATAAATTCACTTTGTAACTTAAGTTGAGTGTATTTTGCCCTTGAAGTGTTTCTCCCAGGCCTTATCTCACCCATGAAGTGTTTGTTAATTGTTTTTTCCTTTTCCCTCTCTGCCCAGCTGTGGCAGGGAGGGTGAGCGAGTGGCTCTCGTGGGTGCCTGGCACTGGGCCAGTATCAAACCACGACCAAGGCACAAGGAGCAGCTAACACTATCATGCCTGTAGTAGCCAAGATGATTTCCTAAGGTGTCTTTCTGACCATTTCTGCCCATATTCATGTGGGAGTTGCAAGGAATAGTAAGCATAGGAAACTTCCAGTAGAGTATGACAATTCAGTCACATATTGAAAAAAATATATTTTGATTTCACTTTACCTGCACAAAAAGCAAGATGAGGATTTCACTGGAGTTCATTTTATGGTGGGGGATGAGTCATGCACTGAAGAATTCAGAACCTAGAGTCTTCATAAATTAGAAATTCTACTATACTGGGTACCTAGTATATTAAGACCAACAATCTTTTAAAAAATCCTTCACTGTGGAGATAATAAAGTAAAAACCCTATGAAACTAGTGGGCGGGTCACTACTGGGAAGTCTATTTTCAAAGAGACTTCCTCAGGCATTTTTTTTTCATGACATGTCAGTATTTCTCAGCTCACATATGGTGTTAAATTAAGCTTAGCGGTTTGTGTCTGCCTGGTTTGACTTTTTGACTTGCTCTCTTTTCCATCAGATGCAGCACTTTTGCACCATAATGCTTAGATATTTAATCATATGTGCGTAATAGAGTAGTTCTATAACATCTTAGTTTAAAAATCACTTTCCCTTTTGATTTGATGGGTTGTGCTGAACTTTCTAAACTCACTAAGAAAAATGAAGTGTAAAATAGGAAGATTTTACTATATTGCTGTTAGGTTAGGAAAATACTAACTTAATACATTCATTTATTGATGACTCTGCCCATGGTTTGAATAAATAGGATCATTCACCCTTTTATTTATAATTCTAGCAATCTAGAATTTAAATTATAAAACACTTTAACATATAGAGAATTTGAAATAATAATAACATATTTTATTATATTCAAAATATGATTTCATTTTCTGATTAAAAGTATTCTAAATATATATATTGAAAATACTTAGAGCTGTAATTGTCATCACTAATTAGAAAAAAATTCTTATGAATTTCAAACAGTGAATGATAGTTGTAAAAGCTGCATATTTCAGAAGTTAGCTAGCTCTTCCACCAGTTCCCTCAAAACACACAGATGAAACTTGTCAGGTCCCATGAGCTTGTACACTTTCAGGCTCATGGCCTCAAATCTGATTTTCTCTTACAGTGGGTGATTCTTTATTCTCCCAGTCCCTGCCTTTGCCTTCTGTGACTTGGGTGGTGTGCTTGGAACAATTGTCAGTGAAGTGTAAAGTAAAATTCAGTACACCTGAGCCTTTTCCATACCCTGGGTAACCAGGACTCTCATTTCCTTCCAGGGAGGGCCTACATTTCCTACAGTCTTCCTTTTTTCACTGTCACGTCTAGAATATACATTTCCTTGTTGCCCTTGAAATCCATGGCCAGGTTTAATTCCATCAGGGTTTTAGCTTTCCTATCTACTTGGAAAATCTCTCAGCATTCCACCAGGCTGCCTGTACTTGCTTCCAATCTCTGTAGGTTTCTTTTTTGTGCTAAGTTTTTCCAGGAGCTGCATATTCACCCGTGCAACCATCTTGGCATTTTTGCCCAGCTTGTCTTTGATGGGATGCATCACTCCTGAATTCATAGGAGGTGATCCAGTTTTCTTGGCCCACTGTTCCCTCCAGGACTCCATCCCATGGTGCACTACCAAAGAAACCAGCCCAGATTCTGCTCTCCTGAAATCCACAGTGAGCTTGCTGTGTGCTCTCTTCACTGGCCTAAGGATCTTGAACACCACCATTTCATGGTCACCGCAGCCAAAGTTATCCTTGAGCTTCACATTCCCCACCAGCCCCTCCATGCTGGTGAGAGCCAGGTCTGGCATACTATCTTTCCTTTTTAGCTGCTCTATCACTCGGGGAAGGAAGTTCTCATTGCAGCATTCCAGGAACCTCCTGAAGTGCTTATGGCCTGCTATGTTGTGCCTTTAACAGACACCAGTGTGCTTGATGTCCCCTGGGAGGACAAGGGCTTGTGAACACCAGGTGACTCTGATCTGTCCATAGAGGGCCTCATCCACATGGTCTTCCTGGTCATGTGGCCAGTAGCAGACTTCCAATATAATGTCACCTGTCCCTGCCCTCATTTTAATCCTGACTCATATGCTCTAGGTCAGCAATTTTTTAATTTCAGAATGTTGATGGTAGTCCTATGGCTATAAAATAAATCAGCATATTTGTTAACTTTATTAAAAATATTTTTTATAAAACTAGGGAAGACACATACATGGTTCATAAGATACATTTCTATAAGATATAGCACTAAGCAAGAATGGATAAAGCACACTCTCAAGACCCACTACCCGTGACAATATTATGTTGAGAAAATAGCAGCTACAAATGCATAGGCAAGACAGAATCTGATCCAAAATGCTGAAAGAATGTTTACTGGTTACTTTTTATGTTGCTAGGAGAATTGAGCTGCTGTGCCAAAAAACTAATAGAGGAAGAGATTGGCTTGTGGTCCCTTGGATGTTACATGCTCTGTATGACAGATGTTTCCTCACTGGGCATTATCTCTGACAGCGTTGCAAGGAGCACTTCAGCTTAGATATAGAAAGTACAGTTGTTTTATTAGCAGGATCATCTTTTAGGATTTAGGAATTTTCCTCAAACCAAAGAGTTGATAGTTATCTACCTGTCCAGGACTTCAACAGTGATTACAGAGTGTACACTTGCAAAGTGGGAAATGTACAAAAAGCTAATCTAGCAATAATAGATGAAGATTTTATTCTTTAAAGCCTGGAAATATAGGGAATTTTACCATATGTATTCACTACTGCTTTGAACACTTGGTTCATGTGTCAGAATGCTCGCTTAGCCCAGCCAGCAGAGGTGAACTGTTAATATGTGGAAGGTCAAGGTTGTAGTGTAGAAGAACCTCAGTGAGATAGAGTAATGAATCAACAGGTTCCTCCTGGATTTAGGAGACGTGAAAATCTTGCATCCGGGACAGAACAACTATGCACTAATGCATACACTGGCCAGAAAACAGCTCTTCAGAAAAGGACCTATGAGTCCTGGCAGACTAGAGACTGAAAAAGTCAGCAATGCATGCTTAAGGAAATTGCCTACTGAGCTTTGTTAACAAGAGCATAAGCAACGGCTGAAGTGAAGTGCTTATTTCCTTCTACTCAGCAGTCATGAGGTCAAATCTAAAGCACTGTCCAGTTCTGTGGCTCCCAGTAGAAAACACATGAACAAACTTCAGTCCAGTGGAGTGCTATTAAGTTTGTCAGGAGTCTGGATCGCACGTCATGTGAGAAGAAGCTGAAGGAGCTGATTTTATTTATCATGCAGGGATAATTAAAGGAGGACAAACTAATTATTGTGGTCCAAAAAGCTGGAACCAGACACTTAACTGCACGGCAAAAGGGTGAGGGACAATGGTAACAGGCTGCAGCAAGGGAAATTCTGATTGAAGGAAAAAGCACTTGACAGTGATGGTGATGGAGTACTGGAATAGGTTGTCCAAAGAGCTGAAGAACCTTTGTCTTAGAGATTTTCAAAACTCAAATGGATGTGACCATGAGCAACCTGATCTAACTTTCAAATCGGCACTGTTTTGAGCATAAGGTCAAAATAGATGATCTCCAGAGAGACCTTCCGACATAAATGCAATTCTGTGATCAACATAAAAAGTGGCACATTTATCCTTACAAGCTGTTCTGCAGTTTTCAGTTAGATCACTTATGGAAGTGTATGTAGAAAATGTACATGCATGTACTCTCTTTTAGACATTGCTCTTGATTACTTTGGCATTAAACATCACGACTGGATCTTGAACAAAAAGTTCTTCATTTTTTTTTTTTTTTTTTTAGCTAACAAAAAAATTATTTTAATTCCCTTAGAAATAAATATAAAAATGGATAGTAATGGATTAAAAAAACCTGTTAGGATCTTCTAACTAGAATAATATTTGTATGTATTTAGATGTACCTTAGAAAGATGGTTGCTATTTCTAACGAGCTGTATAACTTGTAATAACCAAAATGGACATAGAGATGAACTGCAGTGAGTAATTAGTTCTGATACTAGTCAAATATAATATAAATGTTATTCTGTTTTCTACCTCCTTAAGGTGACCTTACCAGTTATTACACAAATTTATTTCTCACTTAACAAGCAGCAGGATGATCTTGAACATGCTGCACTGTAAAAAGAAAATCATTAAGAACACATACAATAATAGAAAGCAAGTTATGTTGTAGAAAAGAATTAGGTTGATGGACTTTCACTGTTTAAGGGCAGGAGCTATGATGGAAAGAGAGGTAGGAAAGAAACCTTCACAAAATTGTGTCCAACTAAAAGGAGACAACTTTGACTGAGTAAAGAAAAATGTTTTACAGGCACTAAATCTCATTTGTCTTGAGGAATGTAAAGCATTTCAGAGATACAGATTCTGATTGAATAGACACCATTAGAAAATAAACCGTGTGTAATGAATAGATTCAATGGAATCAGGCAGATTGCTAGGTACCACATACTGAAAATGAGGTTTCAAACAAATGAAACCAGAGAAATTCCAGCTATCAATATATTTCTTGGTGTGTCTGTGTGGCAGATACCATTAGCTCCATATAGGATGTTGGTACTCAAAACACTTAATTTCTTTTAGCTTCAGAATATTAATTTTAATCTGTGACCTGTAGAGAGGAAATGCAATAAGGTTGTGTATGCAATTCAACACTGGCATCATAGAAATATTTTCTATGGACTTCTTGTCTGTGTGGTTTTTCACTCTCACATCAACAAAGATCTTGAAATATCCATGTCACATACAATTCTCAAAAGACTTAAATGAACTCAAATGGAAAAGATTCTGACCTGAAAATGATGGCACTCCAATAGTCTTTTGCAATAGACTGGTTAACCAGATTCGCTGAAGAAAAAGCCCCAAATTAGTAGGGATACAGGTAAAAGTGAAGGAAATAATATATCACCGTTCTCAAAGTCTCCATAAGTACCAACTTGAACAATTTTTCTGACATTTTCCTGCATTACATTTCTAACTGTTAATGTGTAGCCTCAGAGTCTGAGTGCTGTCAGAGCTGAGCATCCTGATGTAACTCCAATGAAAGTGTGCTTGTTCCTGAAACACTGAATGCAGACCATAATATATCTAAGCATTACAAGAAAATTCCAAACAGATACAGAACAATGTAAAATGATAATGGGCTTAAAGCATATCTAATGACTGATGGTCAGGAGAAGATGAAGATTTGTGTGTATTTTATTAGTTACTTAAAATAACTAGAGTACTTAAAATGTCTTGAAATTGCAGCCATTTTAGATTCCTTTTCAATACTTTAAAATGTTATGTACCTTAAAAGAGAAAAGAATCTTTCCACAAAGTTTAACCTAGATATTAGAGTATATTAATAGAAAAGGAATGAGAAATTATAGAAAGAAGCAGTCCTTCCTGCTGAAGTGCAGCCAATGATTTTTTAAAGGGTATTCTCTGCTTTTTGTTACTGTACAGGTGTCATTTATTGTTCAATTGCTAAATTACCATTATTATTTGTCTATTATATATTCAAAGGCATTTATCTAGACTCCAGTTATTATTTATATGTCACTGAATGAAAATTTAACCATTACACAAAAATCATCGAAAATTAAATTAGAGCTTGCTTTCTTTTACCATCAAACATTTGCTGTCTGACTTGAAGGTCTACCTATGCTATGCTATTCTTTGCCAATGAACTTTTTTTTTTTTCAACCTGTTAGTGGAATATTTCTTAGTACCTAAGAAATATTGCCAGGTTGACATCCTTACTTGATGTGAACAACTCAGAAAGACTGGTAAATAGATTTGTTACTTCAGGGGTAGATTATCACACATTTCATATCTTGGCATTTCTGATCTATAGCTCATCTAAAAGACAGCAGCTTAAATCTTTGTCATAGCCATCTGTTAGCTGTAACACTTCAGTTGCAACATATAAAAGTTTGTTTCCGATTTTTTTTTATTTTATGGATTATTTATAATTGTCTATTGCCACTCCACCACTACTGCACCTTTTTGTATTTCAGTCACAGCTAAATTAGGATGATGTTAAATATTTTCTACTTCTGCTCTCATGGAAATCACAGGATTGCTTTTTAGAAGATGTCATACTTTCTGCCTGATCATGATTTTAAATTCCATCAAAGAGGTCTAGGTTTTACCACAGCTTGTAAGTGGTGCAAGCAATGCAGAGTTTATTACTACCATTTGTTACAAGAACTTCTATATCTTTTGGGGGAAGCATAAATATATCTAGGGATATTTTTGTTTGGGAATCGTGACATCCCTCTTTTGGAGCTATCAACCATGAAAGAACCAGTACATATTCAGAAGTTCCTTTGAGATGCTACATAGAATTGTAATATAATATGAATTTTTCAGACTGGTTATTGTCTTATGTAGGTTTCAAAACACAGAAAGGGAGTTTGGATTCATACTAAGATCAGTTGAATTTATGGAGCTAATGCATCATACTTTCTAGCTGACCGTTTAACAAACACAGAAAAACTATTTAAAAATTCATGAACTGTTAATAATCATCACTGAACTGTAGCAATACCATATATGCTCTATGGTATATTAAATTTGCATTATTTAGTATTTTCATTCTCTTTATTCCATTGCAAGTAATGCAATAAAATGCTAATTAAAACTCACATTTGCCACCTAGGAAACTCAATATTTGTCTACAGTTTCAATGATTAATTAACTTCTGCATATCCTTAGGTTACTTGTGCCTCCAGCCATACTAATCATTGGTATAGATATGCACTTTCAGTCATGGGTTGCATTGGTGGGAATGTGTAGAAGCTGCTTCAAAAAAGAAACAACTAACTTTTCTGTCATTGAAGCAAGAATCCTAGAAATAATACCTTGGTGATATTTTTATAAACCAACTAGAGGAACATTTGAGGATTTGAGGTTGAATGACTCTTTACATGTGGTTATAAAACAGACACAGTGCTTGAATCAGTCTGTGTACGCATTCTGAGTTTGGACTTGTTACCCTGGGGACAGGAATGTAGACTGGGACAGGATTATGATGTTTAACTAAGGTGTTTACTGATATTTTACTTATTTTATTTCTCCTGAGACTCTCTTTGGTACAAGACCAGGTTTATCATCCTCTACTGTTCATTAGTTTCTGTACTAAGAAAATATTGTGCACTAACTAAACAGAAATATAATATAGCTGCAGTGAGAGGCAAGCTAAGCAGTATATAAAGAATGGCCCTCAGAGGGGATATTAAGGGCAGAGTAGAGATTGGTTTGTATTTCTTCAGAATCTGTTTGGCTCTGTACTGCTTCATTTTGAGATTTATGTTTTCTCTGGGCCATTACACACACTTGCAGTGTGTACAGATGTGCTCTATAAAATAATTTTCAAACTAGATATCGATCAATCAGTCAATTCATGCTTTAAAAAAAGAAAAAATATACCAAAATGCTGTTATTTTACAATATCCATGACTTGGAAAATTTAGTTCAGAAATTTTTGAAGTTCTTTCACATTAAACAAATAAAACAACTGCAAAAACACTTTGGTAGGGTTTTTTTACAATTCAGAACCTAAGCATGCATGTTTTCCTATAAAACTCATTTGGCATTTTGTTTTTAATTTTCTATAGAAATGGAAAGATTCTTGCTCCTAGTTCTGGGGGGATAGGAAAGAAAGGGATCAGCAAGAAAACAAAATATTGAAGAAAATCACTAAAGCAAACCAAAACTGTGGAGTGAGCACTTCTATGTATGCTTCCACTCAGAATTACAGAACCTTTTGTTCAGGTATTAATTGCAGTTAAAGCTGATGAAAAGAAATGTTAAGGACTTATATGTTGATTTGAAGAAAAGTTATTCCTTTCCAACTAAAGTTTTGGCTTAGTCAAATTAGCAATTCCCGGAAATAGCTCAAGAATTCATCACTTGTATGAATTACTGGTCTACTGATTAGTAGATCCCATATGAAGAAATAAATCTGTGAAGACCACATTGCAAGTATTTTTTCTTCTGAGATTTCCAACGTGGTGTTTGCATTGTGGATTTATACTGTACATTAATCCTCTTACAGTGTTTCTCCTCTCAGAATATTTTGATTTACATTATTTTATATATGTAAGGTAATGATAAAATTTTATAATACACAATAGAGTTTTATCTTTTTTATGTCTTCCTGAGAAACAGAGAATAAAAGTTTTAAATATATTATTTTCTTTTACCAAAAAAAACCCCAAATAATTTACTAATAAGTTCAGATTTCACACATCAGTAACACAAAATTTAAGAAAATTCTCTTTAATGATTAGAAACCAAAAAAATATACTTTAAAAGGTATTTTAAAGTATTTTTATAAGTTTTTATGATACATTTTCAGCTCCTTGAATATAAGCGAAAGCCTGTTTTCAGAGCCTCATTGACCACTGATTGTCCAAGGGAAATCTGCACAGGAGGCACCACAGAAATGTAGGTTTAGGTTTAGATTGCAACTCAAATCTGCAAATGTTCAGTTCTTCACTAAGAGACCCAAGATAATATTTTTTCTAAATTTTATTTGGAAATGGGGCAGTGAAATCTTAACTACAAGTGTGGTATGGTTCCTGAAGAGAAAATCTGA